>JAHZNF010003336.1:0-13872 GCA_027744215.1 Troglopedetes dispersus | reverse complement strand
GTTGGGATGTGTGTGTGCGAAAAAATGAAAGTTCTTTTCCCTGATTGTCTCCTCCTTAAAATATTCACATAAGAAGACAAAATGTCAAGGAAAGTTTTTTTCCTGGAATTGTCGAGACCGTTGACTTTTTTTGGAGGCACTAGTAGTGTACCTCTAATTACAGTCATGAGCTGGTAAAAATGGGTCACTTTATACTGACTCGAGAACTTTTTTCGAAAGGACGCTTTCTCAACGTTGTTATCTGTTTTTTTTAAATTTTGTGAACATTTGTGATTTCGGAAATGGCGTCGAAACTTGATATCTCATTTTAACTTGCTATTTATCAAACAAATTTAAGTTAGACTTCAACACCTAAATTCAATTATCGAAATTACTGAATTAGTTAAGTTCATCAGGCGGGAAGATTGCGAATCGTATTGATTTGTTGTTAAGGTTTGGTTGCTTGTATTTTCGAAATAATTAAAGGATAAGATACACTCAATAAAAATGTTTGCCGGTTTTACCCTTCACGAAGTGCTACCTGAAATTTTAGTGAGCAAAATTATATTGTTCCTCCTTATCATTTCATTGAATTTACTTGAACGCCATTCGGCACATTTTCAATTATTAGAGTGACACTGATTGTACAGATTTATGTGGAGGTTCAGATAATTTCTAATTTCAAGAACAATTAGTAACAGAGTGAAGTCTTGAAAAGTAAAAGAAATGTGTATTGAAACTTACTTGCTTAAATTGTCGTATTGCTCCATTAAATCGTAACGAGTCGGCTGCAATAGCCGCAATCCCTTCCGCCGGGTCCGCTGGCCGCAGATGTCGTAACGAGGTGGAACTACACAATTTCGAAGAAAAGAGGAGAGAGAACAAAGAAAAAAGCAAGTATTTTAATAGCATTGTTGTTGATAAACCAGTCGACAAAAAATATTTATATAAAAGGAGTGCATTTTTTTTGTAGTAGTGTTTCATTTCAAAGAGGGAGGATACGGATATACGCAACCGTGCAGGTGTTTTCATCAACATTATTTTTTTCGTTTCAAAAAGTTACACAAAACACACTTTTGGAAAATAAAACATTAATTTGACATTTATCAAAACAGATCACATATCCCAGATAACACGACAAATTGACACAAACTTTTATTCACATACATTATTTATTTGTATTTAAAAAATTTACGTGAATACAACTCTTTACTTATCATCAAGTAGTAAATACATATCATCAAGACTTATCCAAAAAAAAGTTCACAAATTACTACACACTTCACATACATCAATATAATATTGAAACATATTCACATCACAGATACATTACAATAAAAATTACATTTGCACCACCAAAAAAATGTGTGTGTATTATTTTATTTATCATTAACTCAAGTGACTGAACTTAAAAGGGCTACGATTAAAACTGACTCACGACGTTTGGAAGACAACTCCATTAAAATGTTAGTTTTTTTGTGTGAGAATTTTTTAAATAAAATAAGTGCTTTCCTCTGAGATGCAGATTTCATGTTTCCTTTCAAAACCCATCGGACAAAATTCAAAAAATGCAAAGAGAGGTTAATAGCTAGGCTATCATTTATTCACACATTCCTAAAGCCTTTTTTCCTGTTTGGTGTTCAACCGAATTGAAATATTTTTTTATTTCTCGGAATTGGATCTCCCTTTAGAAACGTTGTACATAATAAAAGCGAATTTCGTCCTTTTCACTCTTCTCATGGTGACACTAACCAATTGAGATCGGATTGGAATGGACGTCTCAATTTTTTCATGTATGCCTTTCAATAGATTCACCATGCAAAACATGTAGAGGACGATATCGTGCAATATGCAAGATATCCATTTGCCAAACATTTTAGCCTTTCATTTTAAATTTTCGTTTGGAAAAGCACCCATTACGGGTGACCACCCACGTTGAAAAAAAAATTTCTCACTACAGAGTCAACAGCATTCCAAAAACTTTTTTTTCTGGAGTTATCAATAAAAAATGAGAGTGTTTGCAAATATTATTCCAGAAGGAGTGTGATATCATGCATAAAAGAGGAAAAAAATTTTTATTCAAAAGTGGAGCTCCTCCTCAAAAAACACTTTCACAAAAAAAGTTTTTTTTTCAGAATGAAAAAAAGCATGTTTGGATCAATTGCAGTAGACATTATTTTAAAAAACATGCATTGATAACCACAAACACGAAACCAATTTCAAATGTTTTCCCATCCACCTCACCTCTTCTACTTTAATTTTTATACCTTGTGTCTTTCTCACGGGCAATATTATTTGATATCAAAGAAAGTGTAACAAAGTCTCAAGGAGAAAGCTCTCCTTACTGTCTCTGTTTTCTTTCTTTTTTTAAGTGTTTATAATCCGAAAAAAAGTTTCGGGACGGTGCACACACACACGTCAATATTTATACCTTCATCCCATTTTTGTTTCATGATAATAGCTTGAGCCTGAGAAGACCTAGTAATGTGTCTCACTTTCACCTTCTTCTTCACCTGCCACAATAATCCTTGGTTTGAAAAAAACCTCTAAAATGTTTTGTGTCACATGACTTCGCCTCTCTTTTTTTATTATTGCTGTGTGGTCCCGCTGGAAAATTGCATTTCATTGATAATGTTCTCGTGAGCCATAAATATTATGTCTCTATTTTCCTTATCTTGATACAAGTAAAAAAAATACTGCCGTTTTATCTGATGGACAGTAATCTAGATGAAAAGAGAAACTACAATCTTTTATGGTCCCTCCACACCACCAAAAAATGTGTAAAAAACCCGTAGTAGTAGTTTCCAGTTCCGGATGGAATTGCGACCGTTAACTTTACGACACTCCATCAACGACCATTAAACAACTTTTTTAGTCGTGCTCTGCCGAGTATCCTTTTGTCCTCCTTCTTTTCACACATTTATTTCCTGGAGCACGTATAACCTCAAAAGAAAAAGCCAAGAAAATAAAATCATGCATAAAACTGGGATAAGCATATTTATATGGACACGCTACTGTCTCTTTTTTTGTGACACGTTGTAAAATTGTCCCAAAATGCCCAGGATGTAATGTAATCCTAATATTATTATTTTTAATCCGAACTGGGTCACTAAGTAATACAAACTACACTGATATTACACAATACACAACATGTGTGCACCTGTATTATGTAGAAGTATAGTACATAATACATACATACATTTTTTATGGATGTGTCCATAAATGTACTACATGATTCTAGTAGTAGTAGTGTGTCCATGTAATCCAGAGCTCCCCTCTGAATTAAAAAAAATATGTTAGAAAGGCTCAGCCTTTAGTCTGGTAATCGTGGAGGATTTTTTTTTTCAGAAAAAAAGAATCCCATTAAATATGCATGCTCTCACTTTCATTTTATTTCCTCCTCAAATTTCTTCCTCGTCTTCATTTTATTTTTCTTTGAAGGAGAAAGCGACCAAAATTCTTGCTTTCCGCCTTTCTTTTTCCCTCCACACCTGTCAACAAAATATAGAGAACCGCGAGAGGAGATGGAGCAGACAATACTTTTTTTAAGAAAAAAAAATATACAAAAATTCACTTCCTAGTACTGCTTTGCTTATCCACATTTCTTGGTTGTGAAAAATATATGACAAAAGAGTGGAATAAGACTCTTTACTCAAAACAATATTTGTGAGTAGTGTGAGCAGGCTTCCATTTTTTCGAGAGAGAAACAAGTGGGATTCTTTTTTGTAAAAAAACGTGTCCCGAGAGAAAGAAGAATAAGTTGTTTTCTCTTATTTTCTTATAGTGCTCCATAAATATGGTTTTCCCTTTACATTCCTTCTCTTTTGAATTAAAAGAAAAAGAAATTCTCTTCTGTTCCTTCTTTTAAAACCTGACTTTATCTTCTTTCTGCTCTCTCTTTATATTTTGTGTGAATATACATAAGTGTATGTGTGTGTTCATATAAGATAAGATGCACTGCTGCTGCTGCTACAGAGTGGAAAAAATACAGAAGCAGTGAAGAATTTTTATAAGTCTCTTTTTGAATTTAGTGGGCACCTTGTTGTGCTAAAATAAATGGAAGCTTTGATACTCTCTGGGTCCAGGCAGTGTGCAACAGTAACTCAGAATGAAATGTATAAAGCTTTACTACTGTCCTTGTATTCATCATCATCATAAAACAAAATGGAGGAAACAACTGGCTCATTTTTCTTCATCATAGAAAAAAAACCTAGTGCAATTTTCCACCTGAAATCATCCCCAAAAAATTAATTAAAGTGGAGTATAAAGCGGAGTTAAGCTTATCATTCCAGGAACAAAATTACATTACTTTCAGTTCTCATTATACTAATGCACAAAATAATAGTTACCTCGAGCCACATTTTTTTTTCTTTTCTTGGGTAATCCCAGAACAGAAGCGTATCACTTCCATTCCGTGAATATGCATAAATCTTTTTTCTGGTGATGAATTATATACCCAGAAATTTCCTCATTACATTATCATTGTGTCATATTATTATTGTGCAATATTTTGTCGCATTACCTAGAGCAAAAAAAAATAAATTAAAAAAAGCAAACAGTACTTGTCTTTCATTCCATCTGGTTCTATTGTTCGTGGACGGAGTGCACAATTCCATTGTTTTTTTGTGAGAGGTGCCATGTGCCAAAACTAATCCAATTCTTCTCTTTTTGTAGTGTCAAGTGCTATTTTGCCCCAGAGGATGGGCGTGTGTGAGTGAGTGAATTAGTGACTTTTTGGTGCACGAAACATATCTACATTTACATTTACCACAAATTTTCATATACATACATACACTTATCAGTGTGTCCATAAAATAACATAAATAGATAGAGGTTAGTTACAATATGCAAAGTACCTTCTCGAGCTTACTTACTTATATATTTTCCAAAGAGATTTTTTACCTTATTCCTAAATATAAACAAGAAGGAGAGCACAAACACATGTGGAAAACGGAGACAATAAAAAGCAATAAAAACTACCCAGACACACACACACACAAGACCAGTCTAAAATCGAGACGGAGAGGAAGATAACACCCACACGACACAATACTTTATACATTCATCATTCACATAAGGAATCCTGCACACAAAAGAACAGAGAGACAGAAAGTGACACGCAAAACACGACAAGTCAGACAAGACAAGAAGTTAACATTTTTTTCTGGAGGTGGTGATGGTGGTGGCTTATCTACCTACAGAGTGCCTGACTGCTGACGATGTGCTCCAAAAATATGATTGCTTTTTTGTGTGCACAAGACAAAAATTACGCAAGCAGAGAATATATTTTGAAGGAAAGTAAAGAAGTGAAAAAAGAGAGTAGAGAAAAAGATGGAGACAGAGAGAAAAGGAGATTATCTTTTGTTTTTCGACAGAAGTTGTTCTGATAAAGAGTGTTTGATTACTGATAGGAAATCACATACATGTACCTGTGAGTTTGACAATACATGCAAGAGCTTTCAGGTTGGGAGTGCTGCCTCCTTATCGCAGGGTCTCTGGAGTGAGAGCCGGAGACGGGGATAATGACAGCGGTACTAGCACCACCTGACCCTGCCCCACCACACCCACTTGCACCACACCCACCACCGTAGCTACCCAGGGACAAGGAGGTGGTGGTGCCCAGAGGTGGCCCCGTGTCCGTCACGTGAATGGAGTGGACGCTGCCGCGAGAGCCGACTCGCGACAACTGAGCCTCCTGCAGCGTTTGCGAGTGCTCACATCGTCCATAATACCGTCCGGTTGGAACGAGGTACCTGAGCATAGTATGGTAGTAGTGGACACATTAGTCACTCGACAAAAAGCAAAAAACACGAATACAAAAAGAATAAGAAAAATGTACAAGTTTTTCAAGAAAAGAAAAGATAAGGAGGAAAGTATTTAAAAAGCTTTCACTTTTCAACAGACAAATTTATTGTCTTTTTTTGGAGGAAGTAATTTTGGAGCACCGCTGAACACAACGCGCCACTGAGTAACTTATGAAGTTATCCTGAGGGATAAAATATACGTAGGTACATTACTGTAGTTGAAAGCATGTCAAAATTAGGATGAACATGTTGGTTATCGGTGAAACTGGAAGTTCTCTTCTAAATTAAATTTACCTCGTATAAAGATTCTAGATTAATTGTAAAGCTTTTTTTTGTACAGAAATAAAGTCTCTTAACCTTGGGAGAAATATGGAGCATACTATTTTTTTGCACTAGCAGACACACTCACTCTCCTTATCATTGAATATTATTATTTTATTTGTTTTTTTTTGCAAACCCCCACGGGCATTTGCACACATTACATACACTCATTCCAATAAACACATCAATACAAACTACCACGAATATTTATTTCACTTTTCTGTTTGATTTGGGTTTTCTCTGAAGTCAAACAAGATGTAGTATACTTTTGCTCCAAGAAAAAAAAACATGAAAGAAGTATAAAACACACAGAAATTGGAAACTTTTAAATTTAAAAAACTAAAACGATACCATTAAAAAATAAATACTGTTCCATATAAATATATTCTCATCGTTTCTTTGGTTCATTTAAGCCTCCTTTTCCTCTCTTTTTTGGGGGACGCGAAGTGTTTCTTTCTAAAAAATATGTGGAGCAGACCTAAACTCGTGTTGTTGTTGAAATGTATTTACGTACATATTTACACATAAGTGTTTATCGGTGTAAAGTGGTGCAGAAGAAAATTATTGGAGTTGTTGTTGATGATAAAACTGGTGTGATGAGGTGTTTCAAAAAAAAACTTGTTAGTTTTGTAGCATCATTTCTTAATTTTATTTTTTTTGCACACTACCACACAAAGTCTGATGACGGTGGTGGTGGTGAGGATTAGATAACCTCAAGACAGGATTAAATTGTTTTTTTTTCTTAGGGCAGAGGGGTTGCTGACTGATGAATTATGCACACGCACCGCAACGGGAAAATGATGGTGTTTATTACAAGTTGTTGAGTTTTATGAATATTGTTAGAACAACGTCTGCTGCTCTCTCCTTATCTAAAAAAATATATATGTCTGCTCTGCACTCTAAAGTCTGTTCCACTGCTTCTGCTGCAGTATTTAACCATAAAAATATATGATTGTACTGTAAAAAAAGGAACTTGGTTACCTCATCGCGGCTGGAAAGGAACTAACTAAAAACCTTCCAAAAACTTGTCGATAATATCCTTCCTTTTATAAAAAATACTTATATGTGGTCACATAATCCTATGAGGTTGTGTTTTAAAAAAATAATAAAAACCTACATTTATTTTCCAGCAGGTTGACCTTTTTTCTCGGTTATCATGGAATAACTCCATTATGTTCCAAAAGTCGGCACTGTAGATCAATATTTTGTGGGGCAGAAATGATGATACATGTCGATTATCCAGGTTATTTACACACACACAAGGTTTTTTTTTACCAGTAGCAATTTTAGGGGGAGCATAATATTTATTAACTGTGTGCATTATACATAAACCAGTATTTATGGTGAGTGTCTCTCTCTCTCTAAAATTTGGTTCGATATATCCAACCTTTTTTTTGGAGCAAACCTTCCCGTAATTTTCCGTTGATTTTACCCGTTTAAATATTTAAAATGTGAAGGCTTCCCCTTTCCAAAAAAATAAAATTACTACATTTTCGTGAACTACTTAACTTACTTACGAAGTGTATATAAGGCTGAGTGTGTTTTTTTATATGTGTAGATAAGACGAGACTGATAAGGTGTCTAAAATTAATAACTTTTAGTTGAGGCAAATACAATTTAATTTTTCTGTGAAAACGCGCAAAAATGTTGAAAATTATTAATTATGTTTTTTCTTCTTCGCGTGTCCAAAAATAGTTATCGTGCCTTACCTGTGTTTACAAGAGGGATCATGCAAATGCGGATTTCCTGGGAAGCTCCCTCCACGTTCGAAATGGACGCCTCCACCTCCGGAGCTGCTATCACCTCTCCCGAAAGCACTACTACTTCCGCCCATCACTGCTGAGGACGAATGGAGCGAGTGGGAAGCACTTCCGGTGCCAAGCGTGAGCTCTCCATCATGAATCGTGTGACTGGAACTGTCTATACTGTGCCGTTCGTAGGAACTTGGACGACCCAGGAGGACCTGTACATTGTCTGGGTCATCATCAGTGCTTATCATTATGGGCGGCTCGTCTACTGAGATAGACGCAGAGGGTGTGGAAATTGCAGTCTGTTGGATACAAAGTCCAAGTGGAATCCTATTTCGGGATTGTGTCGTGCCCAACCCGCCTCCACTTATTGTTAAGCCACCGCTGGTGCTCGAGCTGGTGTTACCCGCATGGGCACGGCTGCTCAGAGGTGTGCCACTGTTACTCGCACTATCCAAACTTCCCTTCCCACCCCCGCCCCCAACACCGATATCATATTCGGTAATATCTTCACCTCCAGTTTGACCTGTGGTGGCACCACTACTACTCCCGCCACTGTTACCGGCTCCTTCTGTGTCACTAAAGTAGCCGGAGTTGGAGGACTGCGTGATCACAGCTGCGGGTTTTACAGGTTGAGGGGGGGCTTCGGGTTGGAGCAGCTTTTCCGTGGAGTCTGCTCTCCCGTCCTCACGAGTCGAAGCCATAATTAGAGGGTATTTTAGTCTTATCTTCTTGGTTTGGTCACACGAGATTGTAATATATTATCTGAAAAAAATAAAATTAAAAGGGGTTATCATTTGTTTGAAGCAAAAAGCATGACTTTTTAATGACTTTTTAATGACTTTTTATTTGAGTCTAATTTATTTTAATAAAATGGGACACCTTTGATAAGATAAAGGGGCTCAAATAAATCCGGGTGGGGACAAGTTAGAGTATTAAGTTTCCAATTTATGGATGCATCGGCGAAAGAAGGAAAAAACTGTACCAGATAACAGCACTCGCGATGATTATCACGGCTCATTTGAAAGAAGTAAAATACAATATAAGGTTTTCACCAAGCATGGCTTATCATCATCAGCAAAGTTTTTTTTAGAAAAGTTACTCTAATAATAATTGTCACAGGACAAAATACACTTTGTACCTACCCACCTCCCTGAATTACTGACACAATTTGAGAAGGGGTGAACACTAGCACAACTGAATGCCATAAATCACTGGAATTGTAAGTAATCCTTACTGCCTGGATAAGACTAATGGAATCACATTAGTATCAAAAACTTCTCAGATGTCCTCGCTTCTTTCTATTTGCACACACATACACACATGTGGAGCACCGTGAACCAAATGAAAGAGAAAACTCGAGTAGTAAAAAAACAAGAATGTTCTGGAGCGAAGAGACACACAATGAAAAAAATACATGTATTTATAGCTTCTCCTCCACTTCTTCTTGTTTGTGTCCTTGTATCCACTATTTTTTTAGCCTGTGTTCACGCAAAATTTATGTACACAAGTTTTGAGAGAGAAAGCAAAGTTGTTTTTCCTTTTTTTCGGATATTTATAGGTTTGGATACGCAAGAGTGGGCTTAATTAGTTTATTTATTCTTCTTATCAAACTTTCTGCCTCACTAATCTTCTCCAATTCAGAGAATCGTGTGGAGTAGTGGAAGTAGTTTGTAATTTTTTTTAGAAACAAGAATGTGTGCATAATTTACAATATTGGATTTTTGTCCTAAAAAAGGATTATCACACTCTTCTCGAATTCCACTTTGTTTGCCCTTCATTTTATTTTTAATTTTGGAGGAATAAGCGAATGAGAGAAGAAAAGACTAGAAATTTTTTTGTTTCGTGAGCACGAAAACGATACATGAATTATGTCTCACGTACTTTTATAGTGTGTCATTAAATATTTTCCGATTCGGAAAAAATTCATTCATCCATCGAATAGACAGTTGTTAAGGAGCGAGAAGAAAAAGCAATTAATTTTTTTGTAAAATATTGTGAAGAGCGTGTCAACTTGTGTCGCATGCTCCACAATTTATTTATGAAACTTTCATATACCACTATAAATTGTTTCTGTTTCATATTTTTTTTGTATAATACTAGGAATTTGAGAAAGCCTTCTAATAACGTGTGTAATTATGGATGCGAGTAGTAAATTAGATTTTTTTTCTTTGTATTTTTTGCACAAAGTATATATCCTTGCCATAAATAATGAAGGCCATGTCGGGTCTTATCGGATGGTGCGTGGGTCTCTTTTCTTTTTCTCCAAAAAATATATAGGTATATAGATTTTTTTCCTTTTCAAAAAGTTTAAAAAAGAAGTCGAGAAAAAAAGAGTTAAGCGTGCTCTTGTGCATCATTGAGCAATTTGGTTTGAAAGATGTAGACTAACATACGTCTCTCGGTCTCCAGCGACCAGTTTGAATTACTTTGTAAAATGGAACATTAAATGAAATGAGGCTCTCTGGATTTCTCATAGATTGATTCCATTCATTTCGGGAGCTGCCTTCTCTCTTTCTCTCTGTGTGTACACAGATGTAACATGGAGCGTGCGATGTGGAAGAAGGAAGGTTTATTTTTACGATCTATTTATGTAATTCCCCAATTGCACAACTAACTAGTTTCCTTTTGTGGACACACGCGAAGTGGAGCAAGCCACGATGTATACAATAATACAATCGATGTTTTTTTTTTCATGGAGCAACTTTTTCCCGTTTACTTTTCAATCAAGATAAGAATAAAGCTCGAAATGAGGCTGAAAAATTCAAATGGGAAATCTCACAATCAAAATACAAGACTTTTTTGTGTGTCCAGGAAAAAAATGGAGGAATCAAATGAATGTAGAAAAAGCTGCTCCAAAAATATATCTGCTCCGTTTTCTCCAACAAAAAAATTTTTCCGCTTTTTGTCGATATGAATCTCTCCTTTATTTTCCTGGCTTCACTGTTTGTTATTATTACTCTGATTTTTAATGAGTGGTTCGCGTCCTCCTCAATTGCTTCCTTTTCCATCTTCTCTTCATTTCCTCTTATCTTTATTTTGCCACACACATAATATTCTAATCCATGAAGATGACGCTTTTTGATAGTGTGTCCACATTTTATTGGTTTTCTTGAAGTGGTGCGTGATTGGGTTATTGTGTAACCGACAAGGAACATTATTGGATTCCATCTTTATTATTAGATTTTCCAGAGTGTGTCCAAACACACATACACACATTTCCACAAAATGGTTTGCATGAGTGCATAAATAAAAGGGAAAACAGCAAAATGGCAGAGATGCATTATTATTATCACGAATGTCACTGGGAACAAGAGCACTACCACTTCCCAAGAAAATCTTGTGTGTACACACCATGATAAGCCAAAACTGTTCCATGTAGCCAAATAATATGGTGACCTGGGTAAGCAAAAACCAATCTAAATTCATTTCTATGCTGCTTTATTCATCTCGTATGTGTGTGTGTGTTCTGCACTCAATTCCAGTTCGATGACGAGGAAAATAGAAATCAGAAGTTGATGCTCCCGTTCCCACACACCAATATTCCAGCGAAAAAGGAAATTCATGTGGAGCAGCCGTATTATGATGAGGATATAATGTGGTCATAAAATTGAACCGACAAGCTACAGCCGCCGACGACGATATTTTCTCTTCACCTTTATTTTTTTTCTCACGGAGCGGCGGCAGCAGCAGCATAAATAATATTATCGGAAAATGTGAGTGACTACAACACTTTCCAGGATATTACGAAAGGAAGAATTATGGAGCTGGAGTCACATGTTTTAGTCGTGTGAGTCTGGTTTCATTATTATTAGATTTTTTTCCACGAAGATTTTCTAATCAGATGTTCCACGAACATGTATTTATGTATGTACGTTGTGCTCTCACTCAACCTACGCACAATTTCCTCTCCAAATTTTGTTTGAAGGCGTCTTGTTTGATTTTTTTACTCTGGATTTGATAACCTTCCTTGATAAAGTGAAACGGGAGCTATTTTGTGAAGGAAAAATCAGATTTCATAATGACAAGAGCACAACCACATATAGGAGACTAATAGACAGGAGGAAAAATAAAGTTTTAGTTTTGGCTTATCTTGAGGAAATTTGATAACTCGATATTTTTATGTGCATTTAGTTTATAGCTCCAAAGAATACTAACTTGATCACATGACTAGACTTTTCGGTAATAAACATTTTAGTTGGAGCAGCTCAAGCTTCTACCTGTCTAAGGAGCCACAAAAACCACGTTCGGCGTAGAAGCTTTTCCCTGTGTAAACAATTTTCTGTTGCCCAAAAGCGGAAGTAAAAATACCTTTCTTTCGTAAAATGAAAGAGTTCTCCTCCAAAATATAAATCCTGAAAATCGTGTCTAATGATCACACTCACCCACTTCCAGCATATTATTTGTATGTGTGTGGGCGCAAGTGCTCTCCAAATATCTGCTACGTGTGTACATATAAATCGTGGTCAAAACAATATTTTTTTGAAGTGTACTTGGAAAATAAATGCTGACCCATGCACGATTTAAAACAAAAATACCTCACCAAAAAAGTGTATTAAGGCGCATAATTCTTTACATAAAAAACACAGTTATCCATTCAAATATAGGAATAATTTCCGCACTTTTTTTATATATTTTCCTTCATTTTCTGTAATTTCTTTTCCTTGTCAAAAGAACCATAAAAATCATTCCATATTTTTGTGTGCAAAAAATACTGGTAAAATAAAGGGGTGTGATCGCTGGAGGCTTAAGCGCATTACTAGCACGTTTCCTTTTTTTCCTGTTACAAGTTGTCTTGTTTCATGGTTGATGGAACAGGATACTTTATCCCTCGGTGAATGGAGTGAAAGTCGAGCGTACTGCTTTCAGATCATCTCCTCAGCTTTGTGTGGTATAAAAAGAGTAACATGACACCATGACCAGGAGCCGCTTTATCATCCTATTTTTTTCTGACCTTTTTTTCCTGCTACAGTTTTCGTCCAGCGGGAGACAAGGACAAAAAAATGGGCAAGAAAAAATATATTTTTGGTTCTGTTTTTTTTGTGGTTACAAGAAGTTGAATAAGGTAAGTATTTTTGGTGCTCAAGGTGAAACCTGACGTTTTAAAAGAATGACTTTTTTCCCTTGTGTCTACACATTAGAGAGAAATACTCCAAGCAAGAGAGAAGAGTTATTGGGAGCAATAATTATTGCACTGGAATAAAATATGGAGTCAGTCTAACCTGTTTCCTAAAAAATGGTGCACAGCTGCCACTCTTTTTTTGTCTTCCGAAAAAGTGAAAGGTTGAACCAAAAAAAATCTTCAAATATAATTCTTGTCTCATGTCATGTCACATAAAATTGTTTTTTTTTCTTGAGGTTCAAGAGTCATTATTCAAACTTGGAGCGACAATTCTTATAAAAGTTCTCTATTTTTCGTTCCTATCAGAAAACAAATTGTAATTTGTTGTGGGAAGGAAAGGCAATAAAAAAGAAGATTCAATCAAATAGGCTTCAGGTTGAAATCCTATTAGAATTTTTTTTACCCAATCACAAGTTTAAATGAGAAACGGTGCAACCAAGAACATTTTTTGCCTCCATTTCATTTTGCATCCTACAAAAAAGGATTACCAAAATTGTGCATTTCCCACGTTTCCAAGGTCACCCACCGCACGAATGCAAATGCTAAAAGGGTAAAGTTTGACGCAAGTAAAATGCATGCAAGCAACTTGATGGCTGCAACCTAAAATTAGTAAATTCTTGACCTTTCCTTTTTGTTGAGAGAGAGTTTGACACCTTCACCTTTTACACGTCACTAAGCGAGCGAGCCATGAACCTAGATTAAATGTATTCCTTCGGAGTTTAGTAATTAACCTGCGAGCCTAAAAAAGGGGATCCTAAATTAATTACCAAACATTCGAGCGTGGCATCATAAAAAAGGGGAAAGGTCGAGAGTCCTTTCCAACAAGTTTCACATGAGTAATATTAAATTACGTGAGTGAATTATGAACACATTATTGGATTCTTTTCCTCTCTTTTAA
>JAHZNF010003335.1:0-15479 GCA_027744215.1 Troglopedetes dispersus | reverse complement strand
TTTTTAGCTTCTCTTCCTTTTTAGCTTAAAAATGGAGGCGTAAGATCCCACTATATATTATAGAGGGTAATATTGAATTTGCTATCGCATGGTTATGGGAGTATGCTTTTCCATCATGAAAGTAATCACCATGATCATCACATCAAATCACAAGGGTGTATGGTTTTCAGACTGAGGGAGAACACGTATTAAGAAAGGGAAGCATTATGAAAATATAAAGAGGGAAAGTGACGTGTGTGCGGTGAATATGAGAAGTGAGAACAGGAAGTATACGTCCTAGCGGCAGAGCACATCTTTTCTCATGTTTCAGTGAGGAAATCGCCAATGCAATATACTCGCTTAGCTAGCTGTGTAGCTCTTGCCTGAGAGTGGTAAGTTGCTGATAAAAAAGTGAAAACGCATTGTTTGTTGAACGGTTGTTCCTCGTCTCTGCTATTGTGTGCTTAGAAGCGGAATGTGGAGCTGTGCTTGAGAATGGGAACTATCTGAAGCATTCATGGGTCTCTTCTCCTGTGTGTGGAGTACCGTACGAGAACTACATTCTCTCACTTATTCATCCCACACAACAACAACAAAACCAACCCAAGTTATTACTTTTTTTCGGTGTACCGTTTTGATCGGTTTGCGGTTTTGATCTCTACATGAAACGTTATCGTGTGTGAAATGTGAAATTGAGAAAAGGAAAGCATAGGATCGTGTAAAGCTCGTTTATTATTACAGTATCGGTGATGGAACATACGTATATGTGTGCAGGCTCGTTGTTTGTAACCAGATACCCCAAATCTGAACGAGCAGCAGACACAACAACACTGAACATTTTTTTAAAAGGACAAGAGAAATCAAGAAACCCTGCGCTATGTTGGGTGATCAGTAACTTTTTTCTACACTGATATCCTTTTGGTGGAATGGTAGCATTGTATGAGGCTAAGTTTAATACAAAAAATACTACAAAATGTATCTTCTTTGGCCAGAATGTGTACCTCGGTTGTTGATTGTTCGTTCGTAGGTCATGCCACTGATAATTTTCCAAGACGGCTTTGGTTAGGTGGAAACTTTTTCCCAATGGATTATTTGAAGGGAGGAAAACGGAAATCACTTGGAATGCTTAAAAATGAGAGAGTGGTTGGTGGGTGCGTAGGAGGCATGGGAGAACGAGCACCGAGAGCGAGAATAAAAAACCCTCTGGATTTTCTTTCTGTTGTGTATTGGCACGTATATAAATTCGAAGAATAAACCTTCGGCTGATACTTAAATATTTCGATGCAATAAAAAGCGAAATATAGTAATAATGTACTATGTATATGAAATATCTTTTCCATTTTATTCACGTTTTTATGTAAAAAAAGTTGGTTCGTATATTACATACAGTTAAGGAAATTGATCTGTGCACGGGCATTTGTAGGTAACTCATATAAATTCGGATTTTTGAAAACCGGCACCTATTTATTACATGGGATGATATCTTTATCTGATTTTTGGGGATTGTACATAATTAGTAAAGAACATTCCAGCAAAGAAAACAAATGAGAAAAATCTTAAAGGAGATGTGTCCCACACCACACGGAAATTGGCCTACACGTATTTACGGAGTTTACCGCTCGTAAATACCATTTAACCATCCAGTGACGAAAACCCTGGTAAAAAACTTCGAATCAGTATTGAAACGATCTCCCTCAATTTTTTTCAATCTGTTTCTATTAGAAAAATCTTAAAGGAGATGTGTCCCACACCACACGGAAATTGGCCTGCACGTATTTACGGAGTTTACCACTCGTAAATACCATTTAACCATAGCCAGTGACGAAAACCCTGGTAAAAAAAACTTCTAATCACTAATCAGTGTTGAAACGATCTCCCTCAATTTTTTTCAATCTGTTTCTATTGCTTGAATCCTCCGGTGGTCACCATAAGTAGTTGCCAAAAATAAAACGAAAGATCAAAACCTATATGTAGTAAAAACCAGAATTTGTCAAAAACCGATTTTGACACGGGTCTTAAATGGCCGTACGAAGACCAATTTCCTTAACTGTAGTAGTTTTTAAAGGAGGAAATGGATACAGGAAAATGGGTCCAGCTTTGTTGGGTAACCATATAGGAAAGTAAGGAAAGCACGAGAAACAGTTCTTTTGAGACAAACTTAGTGCTAAACGTTATTAGAGGAATTTACTTGGGTTCAAAAAGTTGAATTTCATTTCATGAATTAAAAAGTAAATCAAACAAGATTTTCCTCTGCTTTCCCCGAGTAAACGAGTTCCAAGTAAAGCCGTTTTCTGGTCGATTTTGAATTAAGCTGACGGTGATGTACGACTTCGATAAGAGAATGTACGGTAGTGGCATTATAGTATCAGAAGCAGCTGTTATTGTATTCGGAGTTTTTCTTTTATCTCCTTTACACATAGAAAACTTTTAGAGAATCAAACGATTTCCCTCTTTTCCCCTTTTTCTAAACTTTGAATGATTCATTACTTGAAACACTCTAAACAAATCCACATACATTACTATATATGTGTAAGAGGGATATTGTACCTTCCCTTTACTTTAGTCTTTTAAAATTTTGTCTTCCAACTAGTGCTTGATTGTAGTTTGAAATCCAAATTCCAGAGAAATGCTGAGTGAAAGTGAGCAACATCATGGGATAACCACTTCGCCACCAGTCACCAGTACAGAAATCCCCGGTACGCATCTAATGTTCTACGCATTTCTAACATGGCTCTATTGAAGTTTACAATAAATTGGAACTCAATCCAGATTACCACGCACCAGAAAAGAAAAGCTCACAGCCTCGTTGCTCTGTAGTACACTTACCTATATTATACATAGTGACTGGGCGAAAGCTAATGACGTCGACAAATGTTTAGTCTGTATTAAGCTATTAATCTGATTAACAGATACGAAACGACATAACTGTTATTTTGTTAAGCTATTAATCTGATTAACAGATACGAAACGACATAACTGTTATTCGAACTTCGAATTACAATTTAATAACACATTGGTAAAAAACCAAAACTACAGGTCCAAACCACATAGCATTTTCAATGCCAGTAATAATGAATCGACGAAGAAGGGCATAAGGCAGAAAATATCCACTGTCTTTCCCCTTGTGTATATAACATATTACCAGGCTGACATTTCACATATATTGTTGTCCTCTACCACTTCGTGGTAACTGTGCACTATGGATATGTGTTTTTCATATTTGCTTCCAGGAATCCATATGAATTCCATGACCACTAAAGTTCCCATTTATCAAAATCATGCTAATTCAACGGTTATCTCTGAAAATTATTTTAAAACAAGTCTTTTGATTATTGGTTCGGTAACTTTTGGTTTAACGATGCGATGAAGTTACCAAGTTGCAATTTGGTAGGTTTCCATTGTTGGAACAACAAAAAAAATTAATTTTTGTTTCTGTAGGTTTTATACCCGGGCAGGGATAAAACTGGCTTCCAAGGTTCCTACTACCAAAAATCATAACATGAAGAACATTAAGTTCATGAGTTGCATTTAAATGGGACTCGATTAAAAAAAGAAAGTTTATCGCTTACACACGAGTGCCAACGGTGTAATTTTTTACTGAACGTGAAACGAAGATTCATAGTTATTTTGCCATCCCTAAACCTATTTTGCAGACGCACACCCTTTTGTGGCTTTATCATTGGTTTGTGGTTGCTGAGTAGTGGAAGAAAAGTGTAAAGTGAAAGCAGAGTCAAGGCTTGTGCTAGGGGAGATGTTTAATTTGCTGCGTATCGTCGCTCACGGAAAATAAAATGTGCATTATTACGACATCCCTGAGTTTCATATGACCATTGCTAGAAGCCAGTGGTAAAATTGGCTGCTGCCGGTTATTGATACGAATCGAAAACCTTTGGGTAAATGTGAATGCCACATTTAGCAGCAGTCGTACGTAATGGCGTGGGAAATGCAATAAAAATACGCAAAAGCATCAGCTTGGAATAATAAGGTTAGCATTGACTTCATTCCGATAAAATAAATATACCATTAAAAGGATTCGTTACTTGTGTACTCAAGAATATTCCAAATTTGCTCAACCAAGCAAGACATTTGCTTCGAGTTTTGTTTTGCATTAAAAATGAAGGGAATTAATAATGTATTTATGTACACACCAGCGGCGCCTTACTTCAAATTAATTTAGTAAAAATAAAGCCTAAATTTAAAAAAAGACGAAAAAAACGGGAAGGATTGGGAATCGATGATTCATCCCAAAATTGTGGGGTTACAAGTATTTTCTATTTGGTAGCAAAAGTGAATTGAAAAGGGCATTCTTACTGTAAAGCAATCTTGTTGTTGTAGACTATTCTTTCCCATATAGGATGGATGAAGCACACTTTGAATAAACAGTAGGATATTTAAATGTCTTCCCCGATAAATATGCTTTTATGCCTGCCTACTTGGAGTGAGAGGACGTTGAGTACTGAGACTGAACTGAAGTTTTTCCCAACATTTTCATCCCTCTCCCGTTTCCGTGAAAAAGAATACATACATACATTACTCATCCTTGACCAACTGAAATGCTGGACACTTGCAAAAGCGCGTACGTACGTAGACTTTCACTTAACTTTATAAGGATAGTTATGGGTATTAGGTTTTCGTCGAAGCATGTTGTTGACCCAACTGTCCCTTCCTCTAAATAAACATGTACAAAAGAAACATATTATTGCAGGCAGACTCTGCGTGATGTTGACTTTTCTAGACAAATATAATATTTTGCCAGATCTTATATTTAGATTTAGGTGTACAGTTTCACAGGACACATTTATTTTTTACTCTCCCTCGAAATATTTTTTAACATCTGTATATCTTTTGGAATATAAGATGTTATCCTATTTATTGGGTATTCTTTACATAATTGTTTTTCTTTTCTTGAGGGTGATGAAAACTACGTTTGCCTTCTGCAATATTTATTGTGTTTGTGTGTTGAGCACAAACACATTTACCTTGCAATGTAAAAAGTTAATATAAATAAAAATAAGTTCAAACAATTTCGCAACCTGAATTAGAGAAGTTTGGAGCGGAAGCAGGTTGAAATGAGCAGTGAGACAAAGAATGAAACATTTGAATGACTTAGTCAGCTGTCACATTCTCAGCTTCATTAGGAACATAAATAAAATCCCACTTCAACTCTGAGTATTTTTTGGATACTTCCCCGATTTACTCAATCTTCTTACGCTCACAGTGCACCAAAATCTGCATGCTTTCTTTAGTTGCTTTTCTCTTTCATGGTCTTATCGTTTTTTTAAAACTGTTATATAGTTTCTTACTTACGTAGCATGTACGTTTCGCTTTCTTTTCACTGGAAGATGAGAAAAGTGTAAAATGGGGAAGGCAGAAACGTATTGGTACAGAGCCCATGCAAATATGCTTCCTGGTTCCAAACATTTGAAAAGAAACAACCTCTTTCAAGAAAAGTTTGAGACCGAAGCTATTGAATGTGGATTACTAAATATATCTCAGATTTTTATATGGAGCATGCTTGCATATTTTCCTCTTTGCAAGACTGAAGTCGTTCGAGAGTTATGCAGTAGTCCGTACTACTCATCTAATAAGCAGGCAAAAATTACATACCTAAGTAAATAATGTACATACATACATGCACATCTCCAGATATGATTAACAGGATGTGGAACCAAGGAGAAGAGAGTAGGTAATTTATAGCATACAAAAGACACGCTTTACTTTACCAAGGACTCTAAGCTCAGGTCCTGTTATATAACACGTGATACTTTTTTCCGTCAAACAAACAGTTTAGGGTTAGTACACAGGGACCAAGCACAGAAAAGAAAGGAGTGAACAACATAAATTGCTGAGAAAGTTTCAGTTTTATTTCCCTTTCCTTCTCCTTCTTGTCCCTTTCTTTGACGACGTACGTTCTTCCTTTTCCTTCCTTATTATTCACCGCAGGACAGCCTTGCAGACATAGAGTTTTCCTTTCTAGTTGCCCAGAAAGTTGTAATATTGGAATTTTCTCCATGATTCAGCAGTAGTAATGTAGGAAGTTGGAACCCATACATAACAGCAATGTAACCTGTCACTCCTTTCTAGAATAATAAAACTTTATGCTAGTAACACACAAAGTATAACTCATTAGCAACTATATACAAATGGATGACTTAGCTCAATCGCATATCAATGTTGTCACTCCTATTTATTTATAAAGTAGAAATCGGAAAAGAAGATCAAACTCTATAGTTTTTCTGTTTATCTCTGGTATGTATGTAGTGAGTCTATGTATACCTGTACCTACGAACAGCAAATAAGAAAAGATAAGCAGAGGTGCATACGACGATGGATTTCTCTTACTTTGTGAAAAGGATAACCATTTGTTTGCATTGTGGTAGCGTTAACTAAAATTTAATTTGACAACTCTTAGATCTACTTATTTCCAATTGTATTCGGGATTAGAGTGAATCAACGATCTACTTCAAACTTTCTATTTTAAACGTAATTACTATTCTCATATGGCAGCTCGTCAAATTTTAATCCATTAGCTGATCATTTGTGGGATTGGCAAAGTGTGTGGCTCATTTACAGGGACTCGACATTGCTCGCAAATGTGTATGTTTCTATTTAATCTTAACAGAACAAATAACGACATTTTCCTTAGGATACCTTAGATATCCCTCACAAAACAATTGGAATGTAAAGCGGAGATGAGGAAAATGTATGGTCTTGTTCTGCACACTACGCACTGTATGAGCAGGTTAGGTGGTTTTACCCATCTTAGTTCACAAAGTAGAACAATATGGTAAAATGGAAAGTAGCAGAAATCCTGGAAAATATGTACATGTTGTATTTTTGTGTACGAGCTTAGAAGGTATACTAACCTTTTTCAACGACCTTCGGCTTTGTTGACGTGGATGTCTGGTGCGTCCGCCACAAAACCTTTTTAGTTCTGTATAAAAATATAAAAGGTTTGAATTAAACTCTCATGAAGAGTTAGTTTTCTACTATGAGATTTGGGAATGAGATATTTTTTCATATGTTTTGTTAACTGTTTTGTATAACTTGAACTACTAGAAATTTACTTTGACATTGACACACAAACTAAGGTTTACATAGCTGTGTCTCCCCAATTGAATGGGTGATACGTGATGTTCTGCAAAGCAAATACATTTAAAGACACAAAAATTCAGACACAACTTTCCAGTAGTTTCCAATGAATGACCGGAAAAGTTGAAAATCATATGCCTATTACTAGTACCAAAAAAGGACTTATAGGATTCATGGACCGGAACGTTATTATGTAATTTTTTCTGTTGGCACCTGCTCTTTGTGTGCATTATTCTTCCACTAATAAAACGTATGTATGAAATGGAAAGTAAGCACACTTAATAATAATGATTATCATTGGTCTATCCTTCTCACACAACAGCAGCCACAACATCTACAAAGAAATGGAGATTAATTGATGAAAAGCAGATATTTCTTTATCCTTTATCAACCGAAGGATCAGCCAAAAAACTACGCAAAGCATGTAGGCTGCAGGGAATCATACGTTTATGTACTGTTGGAATGGAACGGAATTGCAATAAAGTTATGCATGCAAACCACAGCCTGTATCTTTTGATAAGAAATAGACATTGACAACGTGTAAAGGGCAACGACATAAAAATCTGTAACTTCAGAAATCCCTATAGCAAAATCCGTTTGACGCCGATAGCTGCATGCAAGTTTCAAAGTGTGAGTTCCTTGGGAGGAAGCATAACGGTATAAATCTGACTAGGTAAATGGTCACTCGTACAGTCACGCTCCTCTTAGCTTTCACTGAAAATTAACTAAATAATACATAACAGATTTGTTAACTCCAAACCTAATGTTCGAGAAACCCAACATTACAGTTGGAGTAGTATGAGTGTTTCATTGAGTGGTCTTTTTGTTTGATCAGAAATATCTGATAAATGTCTGATTCATGCTGACATATAAAAAGCTTAAAAAAGCTTAACAGGCCAGAAAAAAATTTATAGTAGATAGAGTAATATTTTGGGCCTTTGCCACTCGAAATCTTGATAAATCACTTCATGTTGCTTAGAATACAATATTTAACAAAGCAAAGGGTGCCAAACATGATCCCTTAAATTGTAATCGATCGGCCTTGCAGCATATTGACTTTGGTGCATTATCGTGACCATTACAAATCCTTCAAAACAAGCACGAAAGCCAAGCAGAAATAATTTATATATCATTCAAGTGCCCTTTACTTTCCATGATTCCATGATATCTGCCACTTCATCAGTTTTACAAAAATTTACCAGTACATAATGCTTTTTTAATCGTATAGCATGAAGCTGCACCTTGTGACTGCAAGCAATCTAATTCCTTTAGATTTGTAAAGCACTATATTTAAGGGATTTTTGGTGTATTTGGATTTAAACTCATGAATTGAACTCATGGGCTGTATTGAATATTACACCAGAGCAGATTATTCACTGACAAAGAAAAGCTAAGACTAGAAGACGCCATATATATCCATAATTATTGTTAGAATTGTAAGTGACAGCAATTCTTCAACAAAGTTCAGGGAAGTTTAAATTTAAGTCTGTGGAAAACTCAAAGATTTCTAAATAGACGCCGTTTCGCCCTTGCTCAGCTGAAAGAAACAAGTGTAGGTAATATATCAAATAAAGCATCTCTGTTAAGAAGTCTTAGTAGTCTTACCTCAATGCTTTCTCTACTGTTGACTAAGAAATACGACAAGAAGCATGTTGACGGTCGTGGATAAATTTTCCTCTTCGAACAGGCTGTAATGAGTTTTATTCCAGCCACAAAAGTTTGTCTCCTGTGAAGACAGAAACGAGGCGATGGTACCTAATATATAGTGCTGCTGATGTGACCAGATATATCGAAAGTTTTATGCAAGATTATAATTTAAGCATTCCGGGGGTTGTTGACGGTGATGACATCCAGGAAGTGCAGTAGTCTTTGGTAAAAATTGAGGTGTAATGTCACGTTCACATTCTTTCGATTTAGGTAACCAAATGTGTGGAGAAGAACGACCCATCCAATCGTTATGCCACTTACTTTTGGGGAATTCTCATATAAAAGTATCGAGTAAGAAGTTCCGGAACAAGTTTAGTGATTTCGACGGTTTCACTAATGCATATTCACAAGTACAAGTGCGTTATACTCACTTCAAACAAAATTTGTAGTTTGATAAAACTTATACAAATGCAAGTATGAAAGCTTGAAGTGACACAAAATGTGATCTTTCATACTCCTGTGCGAACAACTGACACTTTCTTCTATCAATCAATATCAACCAGGCTTGTCAAGCGTCCTCGTGAAGCTTTCCAACTAACACTAAATTACTTGGCTGGTAAAAAGTTAGCACATGTCTATATATGTAGGAATTGAGATGTTCCAAAAGATGGCCGGCGAATATGATTCCTCTCTCAAATGAGATACTTTAGCGTATATATAAAATTATATAGCGTGCAACTCGAAAGAGAAATCAGACGGTTTATGTTTATATATGTAATGTATTATATTCTCTCCTAACCTGAAGGTTTAAAACTGTCTTCCTCCACAAACAATTTTGCGCGAGTAAAAATCAGAAGTAACGTGAAATAGTTACTTACACAACCTTACGCTTATTAAGAACGAGATTGCGCAGTTCACCGGAAGGGAAATTCTTAATTAGCCGAGCCAACAGTACATGGAATCACACAGGTACTTGCCCTTGACAAAAGAAAAAAATCAGCTTCCGTAAATAAAAGTGTCTTTCAGCAGGATGCTTGGAAATACGAGAGAGTTCTCCAGCGTTGCTGAAATTGAGGTCACAAAGTCCTCTTAAGTGCTTATACGCGTGTATATATTTTGAGCCGAGTTTTCGAACAATGAATATTAAGAGTAACATTAAGATCTTTAAGAAAAAAGCAAAATTCTTATTATGGTCTTATACATAGGTATTCATAGTGTTCTCACTGCATACTTCGGTTTGCACAAAAGAGAATGCTACAAACTCGCGTTATTTGTGTATATGACATTTTAGAATTTGTCAGACAAATCATCTAAACAAACGTCAGAGAAGGTCGCGACATTTTGCATTCAAATACAAGACCATAAATTTTATCTAGAGTTAGGAAACTTTAACTTGTGTCGTCTTAAATATGTACTAATAAATCTTGTACTCATGGAGTTTATACATAGGTACGCTATTCAGAAATTCTGAAAATTGCACTCATTACCAACACAAAATGATAAGTAGATGATTATTCTTACAAAAATACCTTGGTTTTATTTACTCCACAATTAAAGTTTGATAGGATTCACAGTCAGCAACATTTACACCCTTTTCCCACGGAAAAGGTATTGACACTTGCACAGTTCTACAAAGTCACGTTGGCTTCAACCGGTTACTTCTAGACATGTACAACGTGCATGCAACTATTTTGGTTCATTCTTATTTATAGGCAAATGAACCTATTTTACACTTTCAAATACTCATCCTGGCTCTCCCAATAAATTACAATCACCAAGTGGTTTCTTAAGCTTCTGGATAAATATGCAAAACTGTTTAAACCGTGCTTCAGAATACACGTGTTGAGTGGTGAGAAGAGACCATTCGCACTCTAAGTGTCTATAAATGTCTTTGCCTTTTGGTGTTGATGCTTCAGGGATGCACAGATTGAAAGATTTCTCATGTGTCAACTGACAATCCAGACAACAAACTGCATGTAATCTTCTCCTTCGGTGAGTTTACTTCTCGTACACAACAATTAGTGAATTTCGACTAAAGAGTTTGTGCTGCGCTAAGCACTGACCGATTCTATTTATTTTCAATTTCACTTTCAATTATAGTTACATTATGTTCTCATCATTTTCCTTTCAGATAAAAGTAACGGTTCTCATTGCCCCCATTGTTAATCTGATTGTTAATTTTATTTTCATACTCCAGTTTGACACTCCATTTCACAAAGCAGATTCATAATATTGTGAATGTTTCACAATCCCCCACTATGTCGTCGATCCAGCCCTATAGCACTGAACACCTCAGTTAATTTCTGTCTGTTTAATAATGTTCGGGAAGTCCATGAAAAACTGAAATAATGATGTGTTAAACTTTCTTCTGTGTATAATAAATGATGTTTACAAATGAGCAGCTAACATAGTGCTACTGGTAATAGTGTGAAGTAATCTTGTCTTGCCGTTGGCACCAATCAACGCTCTATAACAAAATGTGTTCAAGTGAAAGAAGAACTTCCTGAATGTAAAGACGCGCTATAGCACGCAACAAGATTTGCTTCGTTGTGCACGGTTCGTCAGCCGACCCAACACTGACTTTCAGACAAGGGGAAACAAACGGGTAAAGTTCTTGCAAAGGGAATAGGAAAATCCGCTGGAGCTGGATTCTTTCTTCATACGGAGCGGTGGCGGCCCGTTATTCCATCAGCAGACAGCATTCTGCTGATGTTCTTCCTTTACTTACAAAATTCCTTTCTTATATGCGTAAAATCGCGTGTAAGTTACATACTATATTTAGTATTTTCTTATATTGACAGGTTTCATTCTGTCATCTTAGCTAATGAGTTATCAGTTGCATAGTTTTCCGTTGGATTACTACTTGTTTCGTTTCAAAATAAGAAGGCAGACCTCGCATCCAAACATTTCCATTCTGTCCATCCTGCATAGACATTCATATCAGCAAACGAAAGGTATCTTAAGTCAATCTATTTACAAATTATGTCCAATTGTTCACCGGAAAACTATTTTATACCACTGTGAAAAAATCTTATGTAATTAGAAAAATGTTTCAGACTACAGGAAGCTCCTGTGACTCTGAACGAGAACTTGGGCAAAGGCCGCGTAACCTTCTCTCAATCTGAGTAATGTGTGTTCAATGTCAACTTTAAATTACGATTTCATCCAAATTGCGATTATTGCGAACGAGCATCATATAGAAAAAAAAATTTACTCAGAATTTTTCGGTTTAGATTACTTAAATATAAAAGAAACAGTGGCTAACCAGTTACAACACCGCTTGACCACACCAACATAACATAGTTAATGATTTCATTAACATTAAAATTCTGGGAGAGGAGATCAGTGTGATTTTTCATAAAAATTATTATTGCGAGGTATGCATATATATTTTCGGTATGTATACAGAATTAATATACGTGTAATGCTAGAAATGACAGGACACTGTGAAGTGAACGTATAAGTTACAATAGATAGAAAACCGACATCATTTTTGAGTTTCACGCCATGAAATTGTATAATGCGGAGATTTTTCATACAAGGGGTGAGGGGTCAAGCCGCGGTATATACTGGTAAGTAGACCTGAAAACAGAAACCCTTGAGAATCTACCATTTGTAGAATTTGAAAATGTAACGCACCTTACTATGAAATCTATAAAATATGAATAAAGGATTTGTTGATAACGTTTCTGAAATATCGGGAAGGTAATAGGGTTAATTTGATAAATTGTAAAATTCTTTGATTTCCAAAAATTTCGGAGAATGTTTTTACCAGACGTACACTTGGATTTCAGTTACATGCGTGTCGGACATCTTCTGTCGAACATTTCGCGTAGATAAATCCCAGTGCATTAAAATCGAGAATTTAGATGTTTTATTAGGGTATCCGATTTCTAAATTCGATTTTAGTTCAATTACTTCTTACTATTAACTTGGCAAAACCAGTCTAAAAGTCTCTTAGTGCTTCCCATGAGTGAGTGGCAACTTAGTTTGAATCGCAACACTAAGTTCAATTTCGAGAATTGGTGATGCATAAATGACATGCTTTGAACATACAGGTAGGTTCGTGAGGATTGTCCAAATAATTCGATAGTTTTATTAAATTCTTTATCTCATAAAATTGAACGATTAAATAGGTAAGAGTGGAAGTGGAACTCTTTGATTGGCAGAAACTACATCACTTCGACTTAGATTATATTGGTAGAATTTACGCTGAACCACTACTCCTTGGACTTTCTTTGATTTTAATTCTCGAGGATGATGATTGTCGCAAGAGTTTCACCGTGTCCTTCGCAAAACAGTAGCTAACAGCAGATGCTATCGTTGTAGCGGCTGTGCAGTACCTGCACAAAATTTCACATAAACACATTGGAAGAGGTATCACTAATCATTGTAAAAGTCGTCTTAATAATCTTTAGCTTTGGATATAATACATAATAAACCATGCTGCCTCATCTCTATACTCTTGAGAGAAAGCATCATTCACCATGGATTTGTTCATTTGTAAGCTACCCTATCGCTTCCTAAGACAAGCACGAAATTCAACTAAGACTTGAACGATGTTGTCTATTGACATTTATGACGAGGCAGCACCGGTACAGCCCGGTTTATATACCCAAACCTATAGAAATACGTTTAGAGCATTGCATATTTGCATACCATAAAATTTGGAGATATGGGTGTAAGTCTATGCTGGTAACTACAGTGGTCATCAGTGTGGCACCCACGACGGAGAGCTGCAGACCAGTGTTCACCTTGGAGATGAAAGTAGGGGCAAGTTGTGCCGTAGGAAGGGTTATGTTAAAATATCTCGTGAGAGTTCTCTAAACAAAAAAATCGGTTTGTTTATACGGCAGAACCCAAACTACATAAACAACATTTTAAACAGATCCGAGCCTTGTAATTTTTAAGCAGAAATCATTTTTACACAAAACTACTAAATTATTTTGAAGAGGTTTTCTAAACATTGCACAACACAATCAATTCAATTGACTGCTTGAATTAATTGAAGTTACTCACCGGTGGATCTAACGACCGGAATCTTATGTAGAATCCAACAGCAATTAAAATGGCATCTCTTCCGACAACTAATGCTGTCAACGGGACTGCAAAATGGAAATAGTTACACAGTCGTAATGATTTAAGTTAAAAATATCATTTAATATTTACTCGATACTGTTACTGCGTTGTGAAAATAAAAAATCCATGTATCAATCTTCAACCTCGTATCACATAAAATAATTCGCAGTATTTGTAAAGAAAGTATACCCCTGTTACATCACCATAGTCCTAACTTAACATCACTCTATCTCTGCTCAGGATTTGTGCATAAACTAAAATCGAATAGGACGACAAAATAAAAACATAATTTGGAACAACTGCAAATGGGGATTAATCTCAAATCTAAACCGCAGTGTCACAGTAGTGAAATTGGTGGCACATTGACTTACTTCTAGTTCTTCCTCCCCTCTCCATTGTTAGCCTCCTTTGGTTGTGACATTTCAAATTCAAGGGGAAAGGAGAATTTACAGTATGGTTATGAGGATTATGAGCAATAAAAATGTAAATTAAAGATAACATTAACAGAAGCCGGCCACTAGCTGTGAGACAGAGGTAGAAATGATTTTAACAAATTATTAATAAAACTACACAAAACAAAGTACAAGCAAGTGACAAACCTGGAATCAATCCCATGTATGTAAGTGAAAAGAACAGAGATGCAACTAATATTTTGTCTGCCATGGGGTCCAGAAAGGAGCCACAAACAGAAGCCTGGCCTGGCACAACTCGAGCAATCCAACCATCAAGCTAAAGAATCAGCGAAGGAAATTGAAGGTATTGAAATCTGTGTAGACAAAACCTATGTAGACAGACAAGACGAGCTCTGGATGATGGATAATGGATGGGCAGAGATTGGATTGGAGAGTGATAAATTGAATAATTACATTGGAGACTCATTAACTAATGAGTCAGTCACACTCCAGGAACTTATTTTGCATAAAGTGTCAATAAAATCAAGAAATCCAGTGAAGGAGTGTCCCCGGCTAATTATTATTGATACATGTCCCATGAAACATGTATGCAGAAAATTCTATTTTATACTCAAGTTAGTATCTTTATGATAAATATGATAAAGACTATTGATTTTGCGATTTCTTTGTTACCAAATCTGTAATGCCAGCCACAGTAACTAATCCAATCGCAGGAACATATTGATGATGAACAATCAAATAAGCGATGTAAGGAGATAAGCCAATTCTCGCAACACATAGTGCATTCGGGATAGTAAAAATATTTTCCGTTTCGTTCTAAACATTAAATATAAACAAAACCATAAGTCATACGGCCCAACGCAGGAAGCAAATGTTGCTGATTGATTTGATAATTCTTATGATTATGGCTTACTCTCTTATCTAAACTATAAAACGCACACTGCCGCTGAAGAAGAACAGGATAATTCCTTTTTCGATCTATCGATTTCCAGTCCGACATTATTCCTCCCAACCGTTTAAGTGCGTAGTTTTTGTCCCTTAGCGAAACGTTCATCATATCCTTCACTGCAAAGTACAAATGAAATTATATTTATGAAAATCATAGATGATAAGCAAATGTTGAAGAATCAAGAAAAATCTTGTGACTTGTGCTGCATCAGCCAATCTTACCCGTATCGTGAAAATTTTGTGACTTCCAGTATATCATTTTTTCCCTTTGTGATTTTGATACACGATATAAAGACACGACACGTGAGCGGGAAGCCATTT
>JAHZNF010003334.1:0-11320 GCA_027744215.1 Troglopedetes dispersus | reverse complement strand
TATGCCATAAAAACTTTAATGTAATCAATTCATCCTGGAAAAAATTCAGGTGGCAAAGGCTACAAAAAGCATAAAACCTTTTTCTCCTCGACCTTGCTTGTCCTGTCAACATGTGATTTTTTCATGTTTCTTCAAGAGTGAAATGCCGACAGGAGCGAGGAACATATTTTTTTTGGAAGTGAACATCTTTTTCTGATCATGTTCCAATCATTAGAGAAGCCAACCGTAAAAGTTCAAATGGTAACCCTGCCTCTTATTAAAGAGTTAGAATAACATCCAAAAGAATTATTTTTCTTGTCTGTTTTTTATTCATTTTTGAACAAAAAAACAGCTTCCATCCATCTCACTCCTCAGCAAGCTATCCGAGTTCTGGGTAATAAAATCTGCTTTTCCTCTTTTGTTTGTATTTCTAACTGAAAAAAAAAGAAATCACAGAAGCTACTCTTCCCTTTTTTATTACCGACCGTAAAAAAGACACGGAGACGGATGACTGCACGACCAATGAAAGATCCACACAGAGAAAGAGAGAGATATTTTTTTTCTAGCCTTTTGTGAATTGCAATCATAGCTGATGAAGATCAGATCGTTCGTGTGGTCGTTCAACAAAAAAAACTATACGTTTTCACATTCATAGTCTTAACCCTTTAGCATTTCGTGTAAGCATTATTATGATTGTGCGACTTTTGCAAAAGATCTTTGAACAAGATACATACATAAATCATCATTAAAAATGTGCTCCTTATAAATATAGTCATCACGGTATAACATTTTCGCAGTGAAATATAAAAATACGGTCCATAACCAATTTGAACAAAAAAATGTGTGTGTATCGGAATGAAAGAAAGGAGTTTTTTTAAAGTGATGAAGCTGAGCACAGCAGCAAAATAATAAAAAAAACACGACTCATTATTTTTATTAATATAGATATAAAATGACCAGGGATCTTGTCCCAAACCAGCATTTCTCAGCTTGCTGCACCAGCGTCTAGTGTGATGTGGAGAGTGAGTGAGTAAATATCAAGTGTGGAGCGCTTCGCCACATCACAAATCTCTTTGCTTCTCTTGTTTTGCTACAAACACGAGCGCATCTTCTCTCTGTGAAAAAAAAAATCATCATCTGAGCAGCTTCCAGAGAGTCAGTCAGTCAGTCAGTGAAATGGAGGGTTGCGAGGTATAATTGACACTTCCGCAATTTAACGCTTCATCCAAAAAAAAGCGAGAGAGAAAAAGATTGGATGAGCACGTACACATACAACATATTATTATTGTTTCATAACGATGACAAGCTAAAAGCAACATAAAAATATTAAATAGCATAGTTTTTTTTTATTTGTAGTAATATTCGAACTTGTGTGTGTAATAAGGCTCCCTCTACTAAATATAAAGAGATAGCGCAGTAATAATACTCTTGGATTAATTGTTGTGTATAATTTCCTTGAGACAACGAAAATAGTATATTTACTGGGAAAAAAAGACGTTGATGAACCAAAAGAAAAAGTGGACACAAAAGTTAGTCATTGTTCTCAGAGCAAGAGTAGTGATGTCAGTTGTGGGAGATGGACAAGAAAATCAGTTGTGTGACAGAAGAATATTTTTTTTTCGTGTTTCAACTTAGTAATTATTAATTAGCGTTTTGGTGCGTACTTAATTACGTGCGTATTGCTGTGGTGTGTATAATTGATTTATTTTTGGGAAAAAGTGAGCATCATCACTCGAGGATATCCGTGCTTGCTCGAAGCAACAAAATATTTTCCGGAGAAGAAGCTAATTGAAGTTGTCTGGAGGAAGTGGGATATCTGAGGACAGTTGTGGTTGAGTGGTGCCGGTGCGCGGGAGAGAGGTGAGTGGAGACACGTGCGGGTCTCATCTCCATGGAGATAAACCAACTTACAAACGGGAACGAGTCCGGAGGAGGCAACCCAGCCCCGAAAATGACGAACGCGATTGTCGCTCAACTCCACGATGAGAGCAAGGAGAAGGACCTGCCTCAGCGAGGCTCCTGGTCGTCCAAACTAGACTTTATCATGTCCACCGTTGGTCTCGCCATTGGTCTGGGCAACGTGTGGCGGTTTCCATACCTGTGCTACAAAAATGGAGGAGGTAATAATAATGTCACACACTAAACAATAACAACAACAACAAAAACCAAATTGCATTGTTACTTGCTACATTTATTTATGGCGGTTTTGAAAATGAATGCTACTTTAAAAATTCAGCTAATTTTTGTGATAAGCCAAGAATTTTGTCTTGAGTGACAGTTTGGTTCCAATCTTCACCTTCGCTCAGTCATCATCACCAACATTTTTTTTTTAAGGAAAGATCACGGCCTTCACACAGTCAGCTTGTTAGGCACATGATTTTGTACAAAGTTTTTTTTTCTTATGTAACAACATCGTGTTCTACACACACGAGCATGCGTTTCTTCTGCTCTGGAGTGAATCTTGAGACAGATCGGCTCAGCTTGAAGACAGAGACACAGAGAACGTGCGACATCATCGAATTTTTCTGCTTCTTGCAAAGAAAATTATGCACATTTTTTTCTGAGACCTATTAAAAGTCAATCATGATAAGAAAATTATTTTAACAAATTAAGTGACTATAGCCACATGAATCATACGCATAATTATAAGTGGATTAGTAGGATCTCATGGATCAGAGCTGAGTTGACCCTGAGAAGCAAAAAAAAAATGTTAAGTTATGTGGTGATGATGAGGGTGAAGGTCACCAAAAAGAGCGATTCAAATATTACAAAATCCTTTTTGCTTATCAAAAATTATAAATCATCTCGTCAATCTTGTACGCATATAACCGTGATGCCTTATCTCAAGAAATATATTTTCGAAACTTTGTTTTTTTTAAATGCAACGGGACAGAAATTAAGATGGAAACTATTCTTACTTATCATTCGCAGGTGCTTTCCTTGTACCGTACGTGCTGACGGTAATTTTGGGCGGTATACCAATGTTTTTCATGGAGTTAGCTGTAGGCCAATTCCTGACCATTGGTGGTCTCGGCGTGTGGAAAATTACCCCAATTTTTAAAGGCAAGTGGTGATGTACATATCCTCCACCTTCCTCCATCACCTTCTTCTCATAAATTAATTAAAGATTAGTTGTAATGTGTGTGCATTTTATTATGTCAAATTTGCATAATCTCTAATGTGCCCATATTCCCTCTGAAACGTTTAAACCTTTGCAGGTGTGGGATACGCAGCGGCTGTGATGTCTTGCTGGATGAACATTTACTACATCGTTGTCCTGGCCTGGGCCATCTTCTACTTCATCATGTCTTTTAGCGCAAGTTAGTCCCAAAAACATACTTATCTCCTGCTGCACCATAAAATCATTCATTATTATTCTCCTTGTTTCACCAACTGTGTACCTACTTCTGCAAAAAAAATGACACTATTATGTTTTATGGGCATTCTGAGATCTAATCTTTTGCGACTGGTTGATCCAACCTAGAATTCGTTAAGCTAGGTTGAAAACCATGTGTGCCAAGATAAATATGATAGAAAAGAAACAAAAAAAATCTCAAGATGATTTTCTTTTGCATCTTCAAGACAAGAAACATACACACATACACAAAACAGGCATTTTTTTACTCAAGTGTGTGCATGTGTGCTAAAAAGGGGAACGCAGACAGCTAAAAAAAATCTGGTGGTTCAGAAAAAAAAGGTTGTTCATCATTTTCTGAGATCTAATCTTTTGCGACTGGTTGATCCAACCTAGAATTCGTTAAGCTAGGTTGAAAACCATGTGTGCCAAGATAAATATGATAGGAAAAAGAAACAAAAAAAATGTGAAGATGATTTTTTCTTTTGCATCTTCAAGACAAAAAACATACACACATACACAAAACAGGCATTTTTTTACTCAAGTGTGTGCATGTGTGCTAAAAAAGGGGAACGCAGACAGCTCAAAAAAAATCTGGTGGTTCAGAAAATAAAGGTTGTTCATCATTTCTCTAATAGGATCGCATCATTATTATTTGATGCTGAGAAGAAGAAGAAGAAGAGTTTGTTTTTTGGCAGTTGATAGGATTCTTACCTCTGGAATATTATGTTTGGATTAACGAAGATAATCGTTTTCTTGGATGATGATTAATGGTCACATTTGGTGGTCGAGTGGTGGACACATTACTACATATTTAAGATTTTAATAGGCTTTTATATGCAGAGTGTACCCAGAATAGTTAAAAAAAATTGAGGTTGGGCATAAAAAAATGCAATTTATTGGTTGTACATTATTTTTTTACTGTTTTTGAATTTATTGCAAAAAAAGACCATAAATGGAAGTTTCTTTCGTCAAACATAATAATTCTTTATTTCAAGAAAAAAGGAGTTGAGGGAAAAAAACGAGTACAACGCCCAGTTCCACTTTTTTTTCTTAAAAGATTCTCGAGTTTGTTGTGCAAAATAATAAAGAAAAACCACGAGATGAGCTAAGTTTAGAGAGAATGGAGATGGCTTCACTGGATAAATTCTCTTTTGGAGTTCTAGCTAGAAAACGTGCAAGAGAGGAGAGGAAGATTGAGATTAGAATCTTGAGAAATTTTAATACGTGAGTTTAGGGGCAACTTCTTCGTGTCTGATTTATTTTCCTAGTTAGTGAATTGATGCATACAAAAGATTTTCTGAAAGTATATTCTTGAAAGTTTGCATATTTCATTCATACTAAAGCATGTACACTCAAGGCAGTCGTTTATTTTTATTGTGTCAATAATGTTTGGCAGAACTGCCGTGGAGCGACTGCAACAACAAATGGAACACTGATCTCTGCGTGAACCAAACGGTTCGTCGGGAGGACCACTGCTCGACCCAGCTCATTAATGGAGTGAACGTTACCTTGTGTAATATCGGGGGCCGGTCAAACATTCCAATTAGCAATTTGTCCGATCCCGTCAAGGAATTTTGGGAGTGCGCCACTATTCTCCTTTTGATTATTAAATTACTAATAAAAAACCCGATCTGTCTTGCGCATATGCAATTTTGTTTACAAAAAATATATATATATATTTTTGCAGACGTCGAGTAGTCAGGTAAACACTTATCGAAATAAATTGAAAATTAGTAAGTTTAATTAATGCGCACATTTTTGGACACACTTGCCCACAGGACCTGGATTGGCGTTCTTGGTATACCCAAGTGCGGTGCTGGAGCTACCTTGGCCGACACTCTGGTCTTGTCTGTTTTTCATCATGTTGCTCTTCATCGGTCTCGACTCGCAGTTCTGCACGCTCGAGGGATTCATCACGGCGATGGTGGATGAGTGGCCACACTTGCTGAGGCGGAATAAAGAGGCGTTCATTGCCGTCGTCTGCTTGATCTCTTACCTTGTCGGCCTGGCATGTGTCACGAGGGTAAAATATACCAAAAAATATATGTTTCTTGAATGACACCAAGGACAAAAGGAGTGCTTCGTAAGTATAAAAAAAGTGTGACAAGATTTTGTATCCTTTTTTAGGGTGGAATGTACGTCTTTCAACTGCTGGACTCGTACGCTGTAAGTGGTCTCGTGTTGCTCTGGGTCATCTTCTTCGAGTGCATTGCCTTCTCCTGGGCATTCGGTGTGAATCGGTTTTATGAGGCAATCCGAGACATGATTGGCTACTATCCGTTCTCATGGTGGAAATTCTGCTGGGTTATCTCCACTCCCACAATTTGCTTTGTAAGTGGAACCTGTAAAAAATCTAATCAAAGTCTCAATTTTACAATTACCGAAGCAAATAATATTTAATTATTTACATGTTTAGGGAGTGTTCATGTTCAGTTTAATCCAATGGTCGGAAATCAAATACTTGGACTACCGCTATCCCTTCATTGCCCACTTGTTTGGCTGGTTCANTGTTCAGTTTAATCCAATGGTCGGAAATCAAATACTTGGACTACCGCTATCCCTTCATTGCCCACTTGTTTGGCTGGTTCACCGCACTCAGCTCCATGCTTTGCATACCTGGCTATGCTATTTATCTATGGCGAAAAACACCTGGCGACTTTGAAACGGTAAAATCTAGTTTTATACCCTGACATACACGTGACCACTTTTCATATTTTGTAAGTAATATTTTGTAAAATTAATAAAAATTAAATCACTTATCGTTTCTAATTTGAACAGAAATTCAAGGCACTGGTACGACCAACAATTAACCTTGAGGACATTCGAGGTCCAGGAAATGCTCTCACTTCGGAAATCACCACACTCTAGATAGAGATTGTTTTTGTTACTTCTGCTTCCCTTCTCAACCAAAAAAAAGTAAAAGCAAGCAAGTGAGAGAGAAAGAGAATTAGTTTTTTTTTTCGAGACAATAATTTCATATTATGAACATTACTACATTTATTGTTTTTGTTACTTCTGCTTCCCTTCTCAACCAAAAAAAAAGTAAAAGCAAGCAAGTGAGAGAGAAAGAGAATTAGTTTTTTTTTCGAGACAATAATTTCATATTATGAATATTACTACATTACTACTACATAATTATATTGTAATAATATATTTACTAGGTGGCACGTACCCAATTCAATCGTCCTTTTTTTCGTTGTTGTTTTTCTCATCACATTACCATTATTCATTATTATTAAAAATATAATTAAATTAAAATCACACTCCAGTGTAATTTCTGAACGAATTCTTAATTAATTACAAAGAAAAAAAAATAGAAAAAAATTTGTTTGTTGACTGTGCGACTGGGTGAACGGCTGAATGGGTGTGACTTGCGCGTGAATGATGATGAATGACTAATTTTGGTAGATTAAAATGTTTGTCACTTTTGGTTTTAAAAAAAAGATGGAGACAAAAAGTTATCAGTGTCATACAATTTGATAAAAACCAAAGATACTCTTTAAAGCGGTAGACAATAATTGTTTTTTTAAAGCATGATAAAATCCTGAGCATTTTCATGCTTTTACTTATATCACTTACACCATTTTTTTATAGGAGTTACTATACTACAATAAATAAATCATTACAAATGTTTGTTTTTTTTGTTTGAGAGTGACAGTGGAGCAAAGAAAGCATATAATATATTATAATAATATCTTGCTGTGCTGTGTTTTTTTGCTGATGATTGAGTGGTGTGCTGATGGATGATTGCGTTGTGGCGTGTGTCTGGAAAAAGATTTTGATGTTGCTGTATTCAAAAAATGTGACTGTGTCCTTACATAAATTTACATAAATTGTAGACATTTTTTATAGTTAACAAATCTGGCTGGATATAGAATTATGGAAATAAAGTGGGGAAAATTTAATGAAAAAAAATATAGTCGTTTAGAATTTTTAATAATAATTATAAGATAACTTGGTTTCTAGCTCATCGCTGCGTGTGTTGTATAATTTATAAGTTACTTTTCAACATAAATTTGTTGTTACATCATCCACTAATTAGTCCAGTGATTTTTTTTCTTGGATTAATGTTTTGGAGAGGAAAAAAATAATTACTAATTATACTAAAATTGTATTTAATAATTAGCACATACATTATTATATAAGTTTCTACTGTTTACATTCATAGTTACTTACACAATTTAGTAGAGTAAATTAATTAATTTAGCTCTAGTGTTTTGGTTCCTCGTAACCTAACCAATGATACAAAATACATATCCTTATTTCTCAAGACAATCTAATCAGGTATTACACTTGAGATTAGGTCTTGATAATAAACAAAACAATTAGTAAACCTTATCAGTAACATAATATTCTTTGGAAACAAAATTTTTGTTGAAAATTTGCAGGTTAAAAAAATACCGTTTGTAAATACCTAAAAACATTTGTATTGGGATGTGCGTGGATGAAATTGAATGGATTTGGTGGTGTAGCAAAATATTTAGATTTTTTTAGTAAAAGTTTTTTTTGACCAATTGTGCAACTTGTTTAAATGGATTTTTTGTTGTAGATAAATTTGGGTAGGTACATATTATCTTTTTATAGATGTTGCGTCATTCCAACTGAACATAAAGTGTAATTCTCATCGTGTGTTTTGTTTTTTGTTCTGAAATTTTTTTTATGTGACCATTAAAAATAGTTTTTTGTTCTCTTTTTTTGTTGTGCTTTTCCCATGAGATCCTCTAAAATAATCATCAAGGTTGAAACCATTAAAGCAAGCAAGTTACTTAAAACATTATTTTTCATGTTTGATGTTCCTGAATTCTCAAGTGGGGTAATATTGTGATTCTTAGCCAGAAATTATGATGCTGCTCTGTGTATGCAAATAAATTTTTTGTTTTCTCCCAATTTTTTTTCGTACATTTTATGGCTTCGGCTTGATGGTATTTAAATGACTCTTTTTTGTATGCAAATTGTATTGCTTTGAAAGATGAAACCAATTGGTGCAATTTTGAATTTGTTGTGTTTTTTTGAATCATGTGAATAAATAAAAATTAATTGTGTTTCTAAAAAAATTTTTTAGGGGAATTTTTATTTGTTGGAAACAAAACTGAAGATATTCATTTTATTTCATTGATTTAAAAAAAACATCAAGTTTACAGAGGATTAGAAATTTTATTTCTCTGATAATATAATTGGACCATGGCGGCAATACTCCTCCATCCGTGCGTCATCTTAGATATGGGTTATCCGAGAAACATTATTCTTCTCCGTAGAATTGGGAGGTCGACTACCGGAATGTTGGCCACCCGTCACGATCACGTACTTGACGACCTCGGTTTTGTTGGGGTTGTACCGGGGTCGGGGTCTCCTGGGGATGCCAAAGTCCGCAGGATAGTAGTCACTATCGTCATCGGCAGCTCCATTCATAATGGTTGTCACCTAGTCAGGGTTCAGAAAACAAATTAGTTAGCAATTCAAGATAAAAATTACTGAATTTAAATAAAATGGAATGTCAGACTTACCAGAAGGGAGACATACATCACCAACAAGACAAGGCAGCCAATCCACACGCCATGGATGGCCTTCATGGTAATTCAAAAAAAAAAGAAACTGGAAATTAAAATTATTTTGAGGAAAGAAACTTCTTTCCTCACTTCGGTATTTCACTAGGAAAGCCAAAGTTGTTCTGATACTGTGACTGCCTTAACCTGGCCCTTTTATATTAAACCTTGCCCTTGAGTTTCGCAATACAGACACGTCTTCTAGCTTTTATCACCTTTTTGAAATTACTTTAGGCGGAGGAAATTAATTACACCTGATGTAATTTCACATTAAGATGTGATTGCAAAACAAATTTTTTTATGTCTCAAACCGCGCTTCGAGAGCAAATCTCGCAATAATTGTTTACATTAAAAAAAATGAGTATAATTTTTATCGGCATGACAAATGGCTTGCACAATAATTTGGGGTGCTAATGAAGGTCATCATTATAATCACCTTGCGTAATAGTCAATTCTTAATGTGCATAGAACCTAACATATATTACTGACTCATTGTAATTTTAACATAGAAATATTTTTCAAATTTTTATGAAAAATTCCATGTAAAACTGATGATAATGTTCAATGCTTTCCCGGAAGCTATGATGCAACACAGAAATATCGATCAAACCTGAAAAAATACGAGAGGAATGACATGCCTTTCACACAGAACACAGATGTGTCAGAATGAGGATCAATGTGGGAACTATATAAGTTGCTAGTTTAGGTTCATTGCTCTCCCTCCTGGAATCGCTTATCAATCATAAATGGTTTTTTGGTACATTTCTAATTACAAATTAATATGATCCGTGACCCTTCCTACAACCCGCGGCAACATGCCCTGGACGAGCTGCATGGTGAGCTCCTCCCCACGCAGTTTGCTTATCTGTGCAATGTCGTTACTTCTTCTGATGGTATTGCTCCCTCTGACACCTCCACCTACAGTAGCCAGCCCCTCCCATCTCACTTCGAATTCCCAGAAACTTCCTCCAGCAGGTCTAGCAGTTCCGAATCTGAGTTGGCCATAGAAACGTTATGCAGGGCAGCATTAGTTCAAGGATCTCAGGACCAATTGGCCACACGTGAGGTGTCCATAAGAAAAGTAGATAACCTTAAAAAAGGTGGAACACGCTATCCCAAACTGCAGTCCATTCCAAGACAACTTCCCATTCATCAAGTCTCAAGTAGCTCATTGGATTCCACAAGTAGTCCCTTCTCAGGATACAATACCAGAAGAGAAAGTATGTTGGCCTTGAAAGGCGCATCCTTTTCAATAGACGACCCCAGAATTGCGAGTAACTTGAGGATGGCTCAGTTACAATATGAAGGTATGGAAATGCCTCTGGTCGTATTTCAAGGAGCACAGGTCAGCCCACCAAAGAAGACAAGTTTGAAACAATCTTGCAATGAGGCACCAGCTTGCAAGAAGACTCTGGAGAAATATACCTTTCACAAATGTCTCAGGTCCGTCCCCAATATTGATATTACGCAACAATTTAAAAAAAAAACAAATTAATCAATTTCTCAATAAAACATTCTTTCTTCTAAAAGACCAGATCGTCACGATCCAGCTCCACAGAAACAGTTCGAGCCGATTCCCTTCCCGACCTGGATAGCCCTAGCCCAGTTTTGGAGAAAATTGCAGGGAGGATTGCAAACGAGCCTGTGAACACATTTCCAATACTTCGAAAGCCACCCGGTCCCAAACCTCCTTCCCGAAAGAAGCCCATCAAAGCTCAGAACAAACTCGGTTCCCACAACTGGGATATGGCTCGAGCTGAACGGGAGATTGATAAGATGCTCGAGCCCAGTCAGGACTACAAGGATGTGAGTGAATTTTTTAGTAAGAGAGCTGGCACCAGAGTTAAAGCTCAACAGAAGGCAACCAGGAGTATCACTGGAGTGTACAACTTATCCAGACGCGTGACCAACCCACTATACAAAGTGTATGATCCCGCGGGTTACAAGAAGACAGAGGATGAGATGGCCTTGGAGTGTATTGAGATGATATGCAGTGATTTCAATAAATGGATTCAGTCCCTTGCAGATAACAGAGATCATGACGATGCTAACAAAAAAGAGAGAGAAAAGACACCTGAAATTGGACCAGACTTTCTAGTCAGGATTTTGAGGGAAGAACTAGAACTTCCCTAAATAAAACACATATTAACTAGTTACCGCACCATCAAAACACATACTTTTTTTGTGTTTGAATTTATACATTTCTCATGTAACTTTTTATTCCATTTCAAATTTTGGTGTCTTATCCAAGTAATATTTTATGATTCTTCAAGTCATCAAAATACATTTTTCTTTCACCAAGACTTTGACAAAAAAAAAGAAGAAATTTGTAGTATTCAATTAAAATCCATATATATATATTTCCTTATTCACTAAATCAAGATAAACATCTATTTTACAGCAATTTATATTCCCAAACATATTATATATATTGTACTGT
>JAHZNF010003333.1:0-31287 GCA_027744215.1 Troglopedetes dispersus | reverse complement strand
TCCGACTCTAGTCTTTAGTCCCTCCTAACCGCCTCCTTTCTTGCTAGCATTTCTTCTCTTTCCAGCATCAGCTTAATAGTTTGCACTTGTTACAACATCTATCCACAACAACAATTTTTTGTGCTGCTGCGGTATTCTCTTACATGGCTGGTGGCGATAATATGCATACATACTCCAGAGAGACGAAAGACCTGCGAAAGCTTCAACTATTTTGGTCTACACAGACGAGAATAACAATAATAGAAGTGCTCTCAAGCGTGACATATTCAAGCTCTTCTTTTTTGGACTGATCCACAAGAAGAATCCAGCCAGTTCAAGTAGTCCTCTATAAGAAAAGGAGGAAAAACATGTTAGGAAAAGTAAGATGAAAAGCCGTGTATTTACTTCGACGAAACACGACAAAAACAACTTCTCTTTCTACGCTTCAATCCATCCATCCAACAAAAAAACGCTGCTGCTGCTGCGTCATTATTCAGAAGTACATGGAACGAAACAGCGAACATTGGGAGAGCTGCTGCTGGGTGGTTCGTACACTCTCATACACGCTGTTCCGTCGGATTTTAGTAAACTAAATATCAACCTGCTTCCCTCGCACACCCCCAGCAAAAACAGTTTTGTCTTAATAAGAACAACAGCATACTCAAAACAAAAGTATACTCTTTATAGGTATTATGCGCACATCCCTACATACCCTGCATAACTTCGCAATACACTTTAACATTTTAGAATTTTTTTTTATATGGAAGAACGAGAGAGAGAGAGAGTATTAAAAATATATGGAGAGTGTGTGGCGCGCAGGAGGTTATTACAATAAAAATATTACCTACTCAGTTGTACTCACACAGCCTCCTCCCCTTTTCATTCCATTCCGAACGAACGTACGCTTGCTGTACGACACGCTTAAATCCATAATGACGAAAATTTTTTTATCAAATGCTCTTACACTTCTCACGCAAAGTCATAATCATTGTAATCATGCCATAAGAAATATAGTCATAATAAAAAAGGATGTACACAAGCCATCCAAACGACTGTGCCAGGAGAACGCTCAATATATACTGCAAAATGGATCTCTCCATGCAGACAGAAGAATGTATGGAATGTGATGTTTCAAAAGGATAAACACACTGCGTACATAAAATAATATGGACATACTATGTTTTCATTTTGGCCATATAATGAACAAGCGAAAATGACGACTACCAAGGAGTCACATATAATATGTACATGTACATATAAGATCCTGATTTTATAGGTAACTTCTCCTTTTATGCCTAGGAAAGTCCATAATACCAGAACATGGCACACGGTATATTTAAGAATTTGCCAGGAGGCCTGAAATGGTCACGTATAAGTGCTTTCCCAGTGCGAAGTACTTTGAAGAAGGCAAGACTCACATTGGTGTGGAAAACAAGGCGAGAAGCCACCACTCCGTGTTTCTCATCGGTTGTAAATGATCAAGCTTTATGTTCAATAGGATAAGAGGGAGGTCTGTATAACAACTGAGCAGGATTTTCGTATATCAGGCAGAAACTATTTTATATACTTTTTTACTACGACAAGGAACGACTACTATCTTCCATAGTACTACGTCGCCGTTTTTCTACTACGTTCATTCATCTCTCTCACATGTTGGATCAATGATGGAGTATTGCGAATGCGTTAATAAGTCTTTTCCCCTCGTTTCTCTCTAGTGGATATACATATTATATTCTTGCATTCCAAGAAAAAAAAGATTATCGTGCTCCTCTCCATGTTGGTGCCTCGTTGGTACCTATATACCGCTCTTTTCTTGCCTGACATCACAATTGTGAATATGCGGCACTGCTCATTTCGTTAAAGCATTGTGAGGATCCGATCTCGGTCCTGCCTCATGTTTCGTTGGTTGAAAAATAAATCGTAAGTATAGTAAAAGCAGATATAAAAAATTGTTGTTGTGGATAGATGTTGTAACAAGTGCAAACTATTAAGCTGATGCTGGAAAGAGAAGAAATGCTAGCAAGAAAGGAGGCGGTTAGGAGGGACTAAAGACTAGAGTCGGATGGATTCGGTTCGGAATTTTCAGCGAGTCCATTTTATACTGGAGTAGTAGTAAAGATGGTGAGCGAATAAAGTTACGACATTGAGAAGCGTGTGCCATACCACAGAGCACAGCAGCAGATTTTCTTAACAGGGAGCCTCACAAGAAGGGTATACTGCTCAAGCTGGTAAAATAGTAAAAGCAAGGAGGAAAGTCGCCATACGTGTAATCATGAAAAAAATGGGGAAAATAATATACACATACACACGCGCTACTATTAGTTTATACCACGAGTTAGAAAATGCATACATGTGATCAACTGATGTCAGCATGGCGTCCTTTCGGAGAACATAAGCCACTAAAATGGAAAAGATGCTCAAGAAATTCGTAGTACTTTTTCTCTCCATTTTTTTTGGCTTCCTCCCGCTGATCCTCCAGTTGATGCAATATGCTTCGAAGTTTTGTGAGAAACTACTTTAGGGATTTGCACACAGTTTTTAGACCGACATTATATTATTATTATTTTTTGCTATTACGATATCATACTTCAGAGTCATACAAAACCTGTATAACCTTAGCATTATTATTAAAAAATATTATGACCTCTGTTTTGTTATCATTGCTTGTATATTTTTTCTGTGTATCTTCAACATGATCTTTTTCGTAATTGCTTTACTTGAATTTTACCTTCACACGTTTTCAATGGGTTATCCACACTAGTTGTTTTCTAAAAAGTTCAAACAAAATGCCTAATATGGCTGCCACCTGAACCAAAGAGAGAAAAAAAGGGGATATCACAGCCGATGGTACCATTATTGTGTGTAGGCGTTCTTGTTTTCTCAAAGACATCGTAAGATGCTATATGAAACTTTAACATACTGTGTGATGGTCCATTATCACTAAACTTTGAAATCAAATACTTTTACTCACATATTTTAAATTGTCAATGATTGCACAAGATACAAAAAATTAACTGCATAATATGTTAGTTGCTGCAATGTTGTGATAATTCCGGCTCAAAAAATTTCTCAGTTTTCTACAGAATGCTGCTGCACACAGAAAGCGAGCTAGGTTTGGTACGTGAATGTAATAAGTACACATCCAATTAACGCTGAATCCCACGTGCACTCGCATGAATAAATTATGCATGTGAACCCAGCAAAGGTTAAAAGTAGCGCCCTCCGATTTTTTTAAACTCACAAGTTGAACAAATCGAGCAAGCTATATTAAGAGGAATTCAGTATAAATTGCGTGGTATAAGGGCAAACATGCAAGGGCTCATCAAGGGCACATAACGTAGCAACCTTTGCCTACCCCTTGCCTTTTTTGGTGTTGTAAGTGAAAGTATTGGGTAAAAGTATTGCGTTAGTGGTGACATGAATGCATGTTCAACATTGTTTGAAGTCTTTCTTTTTACACGATCTGAATAAAGAAATAATGGATGGACCACTATTATCCTCATTAGAAGTGCCACAAAAAATGGAGAAAGAGCGATTGGTGCATGCATATTACGCACTGATTGTGATGCCCTGCATGCGCCACCATCACAGTGTGATTTAACCTTGGCCTCATAAACCTCCCTTTTCCTTCCATGCTGCTCCAGCAAAAGACACTTTTTTATGGCATGAAAGATGACCTCAATTTTTCAGCTTTTGTGGTGCTGCCGATCATAATGAATATGAAGTGGTTTGGGAAAGTAAGTCAACTTAAGTTATCAAATACTCCCCACAATTTCTACATGAAAAAAGGAAAGTTAAAATTGATGAAAATGGAGTTGAGCAGGAGTTAAATCACTTTTAATGTAATTCGAGAGAAGTTTGAAAATCTAAAGGGGAACTTGTAAAACGGAAATATTTATTATACATTCATCGACTCCAATTCGCGTCCTTAGTAGTTTCTTCGTCGTCAAACTCTATTTTTTATGTGGAACGTTTCTACTTGGGATGCGCAAAGAATCAAAATGGGAGTTACATTCACGACAACAAATTCTAGGTTGTGGGTGTCTCAGCAAAAGCCTGTCTCTCTTGTTGCTCACTCCATCGTAAATCCCCACTTGGGCGTGGGTGGCTTCTGGGGAGACTGGGGAGACTTTTCTCATCTCATTTGATTTCCAGCGGCACACTGATATTCCACAGTGACGTAAGTTAAATACGATGGATGAAATAAATGAATTAAAGCATTGGTTCGTCTTTTTCACCTTAAACATATAAAAAAATCTGCCATTATTGGAAAAAGATGACATTTTCAAATTTCACACATATGTAGAACTCATGCATTTACATGTTTACATGAGCTGCGTCGAAAATGTAAGGATACTAAAAGAGAAAATACCAGACCCGCATAACTGGAAATTCACTGACGCTAAGGAATTTTTTAAAAGAGGAACACGGCATTTTTTGTATCCATCTGCGTACACCAGAAATGGAAAGCTTCACTGCATCCAATAATTTCTAACTTTACATTAACGTCATAGACGTTGTTGCTTTTCGCGTAAAAAGGCTGGCCAATTTTTTCATTGTTTTATTGGATGGACACTGCGGACCATGCATTGGAATTTCAATAAAATGCTTTGCTTGATTGAGCACTGTCATTGTATCAAGTCCCTCTAAATATTCTAGGAAGATGCTTCACAAGCAGTAAAAGTAAATTGTTGGCAACTTATGGTGGCAGTTAAGAATGCACTGTTGTGGCTTATATTGTTGGAAGTGAAACAATAGTAATTGCATTTGTGGTTAGCAGAGAAATTTTCTCTCCAAACTTATACATATCTCCATCTCCACATACTCGTACATATCTCATTGGTATTCCACACGGATCATCATGTGGTTGTTTGCTGCTTCGCTACCCTTGTTTGCTTTCACTTTTCAGCATGCATTCTTCTTCCAGAGGAAATCTTCCAGGAAGTTTCCGCATAAAAAGTTAGGCAAGCAAACCATCCGTGCAATATGTATAGATTTTTCCTCCCACAAAAAATCAACCAGGGTGAACTAAGCCCAAGTAAGTAACTAACTAAAACTAAGCATTTGATTCTAATGCCTTGGACAAAAATTGAAGAAACAAATAACGCGCTCCTACCAATAAACACATGTAAGTACATAGGCTACATTGTAACAGGGAAGAGCAGCATTTATCTTTTATCTTAATTTTATTTTCAACGAGAGGGTAAAAAAGGAACTCCACCAAATTTATTACTACCCTTTCCAGTGACTGACACAACTGGTAAAAATGGAAGCAGTGAGAAACAACCCGAGATCAACTTCTTCCTCCGAACAACAACAAAAAACGAAAAAAAAGACTCAAGAAAAAAACTTCCTCTGCTACAACTTATTACCCAACAAAACATCAACCGACATGTAGTTATGTAATCATTTTTTCATAAACTTTATTTCCACTAACCACTTTCCCCGACTTCTAAAAGCTCACTCACCAACTCAAACCAGCAAAGAGTCACGGACTGACTGACTGCCCACACATGCACCCATCATCTTGTTGCCGCGGATGCCGAAGGGTGCATTCGACACATGCTGACTCCATGCTAGTCAAACTGGGAATTCATGAAACGATCCGATTTTCACTAAAATATCTACACTATAGACATGACTACTTTCCTGAAAGGCTTTTTATAAAAGTTGATATAAACTTTGGAAAAAAGTCTCTATTTCAACTTACCATAAAAATTACCAGGAAATAGCATTTTTTCACCAACTGGAAATCCCAGTGGAGATGAAAATTTTTGGGCCAAAAATAAAGCGATTGAAGTAAAGTATTTTTTTAGTGAAAGGGAAAAGAAGAAGTCTTTACGAGTGTTTATGTAAGTCACATTACGCCCTTGAAGAAGTTGCCAATTTTTCTGCTGCTGCTTCCACAAAGCCTTTCAGTGACTGCAGAGAACTTGAATATAATGTACTTAAAAAAAGTGAAATGGGAAAATCCCTGCTGCTTACGACAAGATGCTGCTGCTTTTTTTATTCTTTCCGGAAACTCATTCCCACTTTGTCACATTACAGAAAGAGGTATGAATTAGAATAATTTCAAAGTGTAAAATACCTGCGCTGCTGCACAGACTTTTTCCAGCTTCTTGCCTGACCAATTTTAAAAAATATTATGCAATTAGCATAAAAAAGAAAACTTTCCTCATTATTGATAGCATCAGTGGAAACAAAAGAAAGTATGCGTGGGTGTATTTATACCATCACACCTGTACTACAAGTAAAAAAAATATGCAAATTGAGTACCCAATGACATCGCGGTCGACGAGCGACGCGGCGGTCGTATTTTTTTTTCTTTTTTTCTGTAGCAAAGCAGATGACGTACAGCAATGTCCTCGATAAAGCATTTGAGCGGAAACAAACTAGTTCAGAAGAATAATATGCAAAACAGCTTCGACGTGTTTCTTGCAAACTATAGGTAACGTAACGTAAGTAAGCTGCAATGCACGTGAAAAATACGCAAATTGCTGAACTTTCAAGCATGAATGATTGATTTAACATCTGAATTCATGCATGTTTTCACAGAGGGAATAAAATAACGCGGGGAAATTCAAACACTGTACGTGAACTGAGTTCAGAAATATAATGCACTGAATTGTTTTCTGACGTGGACCATGGCGTTGATGGCGTCGCCATTATTTTTTTCCCCACGTTTTATCTTGTTCTTTAAGACCAACGTTCCAAATTTGAAAATCTCAAAGTAATAAATTGGAATTTACTTTAGCTTATTTACGAGCGTACGTGGTTCCACTCCACTACTTTCTCTGTCGCACATTTCTCTATAGTTTAGCTGTTGTGCACACTCTACAATCATACCTAAATTTATGGTGGAAAAGACCTTGGTTGAAGACAGTAAAAAGTGTTGTTGACTTGCCCAACCTTTTGTCCAAGAAAGCTGACTTTCCTTGTATTTAAAATATCCAGTGTTTGCATTAAGTCAGGGTTTTATTATTGTTACATTAATATAAAATTAGGGTACATTTTCCATGTTCTATGTATTTACTCTCGTCGTTCGTTGGGTTCACTTGACGTAGCAAACAATTTAACGATTCTGATTCTGAGCAATCATTGCTTTCACCCACGAAACTTTCTGCAATTGTACACAGTTCGCATTGCAAATTCGATTGTGTGATGATGCATTGTGTGCATGTAATTTAATTTCCCAGAAAAACTTTTTCCAGCACGACTTTCCACTTCCACTTTTTTTCTGAAACTTATGATTCATGTTTTAAATTGTAATAAAATGAATTGTATGACGAACATGTAATTCTTCACAATTTTATGAGAAAGCTGAGATTCCGGATCTTTTATTATGTAAATATGTATAATAATAATGCAACATTGCAGCATCTCTGTTATTATGCCGTTTGGCATTACGCAAACTCTTTATCATTCTAATGTTTGCCGACTGACAAAAATGTAAACGTTGATGTGTCGCGATGATTTTCTTGAATTATTTAGCAATCAAATACATATTGCATGTGACCTTATGTCATTCCTCGTATGTTACTCTCTTCTCTGAATGTTGTCTCTGGTGGGTATCCTTTCGTAATAAACAAGGATAGAGTTAGTTACACCAACTTGCATCATGTCAAAGAAAATTAATAAAGTTTTCATGTTCCTTCTGAGGAATTTCATTTAGTGCGCTGTAGAATACTGCAATAAAAAGTGTCATATGTAAAGGCCTAGTCAACAAAACACCGCAGTAGTTTTTAGGAAAGGATCCCACTTTTATTGCTCACTTTTTTGCTGCCATCATCATCATAATATGGAGCAAGACGTCAAAAGATATGCATATGGTCACTTTCTTTTTCGACGCTCAATCTTCTAGCATCATAAATGACTCCAAATTTCTCCAAACCTTATAAGTTTTATATACGTATATTTAGTTTTGGGCAGAAAGGGTTCTTAATTCTAGAACCTCTTGACTGATCCCTTAACTTCCCAAAGGGGCCAGGAAATTATTGAAATTTGTACCATTTTATGTTTCAAACGAAAAGGTTTTTCTGCTCTGGTAATTTATTACAAATGTATTTTTATTCGACTACGATGAACTGGCAACTGGTCCAAAACATTTTGACGAATAGTGTGATGCAACCTGCCATTGTTATAAAAACTCTCTACTCTGCACACTGCCAAACTGAGCAAACGATGACGCGGCAACATCACCAGCAACATCAGCACAACAAGCAACTTTGCTCACATCAAATGCACAAACACGCATAACAATCCACATCATGATGAATCAGATAATATGTAGTAAGAAGGAACTCCACCAAGACCATCCATCTTGTTGCAAGAAGGAAGTGTCTTTTTTAAATTTGTTATGTCGTAGGTATGTGAGGCGCATAACTTAACTGCAAAATAAGAAAAACCAAAACATTCGTTTGGAGGTACACCTCCAAAAACTATACAAGAAAATGCAACATATATCACACTTACCTTTTGATAAATGTGATGAAAATCATTTATATACCTCTGATGTATGTAGATTCGTACTGTTCTTTCAGTTGCTTCGCTGTCAGAGTGGGAGCATCAAATAATTGGTGGGAAAACGAATAAAAAGTATATAGTACTATCTCCGAAAGCATTTTAACCAAAATAAATTACAAAAATAGACACGTATTATGCTGAAACCTGGATTTTGTTTATGTAAGCCACTTTGTTTTTAGTCCTTAGCTTCCTCACTTATTTTTTTTACTTGAATTCCAGTGGAACACAAGACAAAAATTTCTTTGAAAGGGTGCTTACCAAGAAAGCAAAAAATTGTCCTTCTACACATTGAATAAAAGCGTACATCTTCGTGCAAGAAGTTAGGAAAGGAAGTAAAGTGATGTCCAAGATGTCGGGACAACACAGAAAACAGAAAAGAGGATACTGAATCGTATCTCCGAGAATGTTTCAAGAAAGCCGAAAATACTTTTTCATCTAAAATTAAAAGACTTATACGGACGGGAATCCCTTAAGTTCACTATATGGCGGAAATTTATTGACAATTTCTTGTACTTCTTCACAATGCTAATTTAATGGTTAACATAAGACAACAATTGCATGCAATTTTCATTTAAGATGTGCAGAAGCACAACAATCATTAAACATTTTAAAAGGATTCAATCGTCATCAAATCGTTAACCTCGCATTAGGTATCAGTAGAGCGATCGCAGGTGGGTAGCCAAAGTCATTACTATTAAATCATCCTATGAACAGGTTGCCAATAGTTAGATAAGATATGACACAAGTAAAGGTGTGTTACGCTATGTTCTACCCCATGTGTGCAGCAGTTTGTTTGAAAGATCCCACACAAGTCGACAAAAAATATTGGGAGAGCAAACATAAAAAAGAAGTGAATATTTTACTATAACTGGTAAAAAAAGAAGCTCCCAATGTTTCATCATGATCATCACTATCATCGTAGAAGTAATGTACATACAAATGAGGAAAGAGAAAATGACAAGATCCGCAACAGCAACAACACTGAGAATAATAAAATTATCGTTCTTTCAAGATACACACAAGACACGCTTTATGTGCTTAGTGTACACACAATGATGGCTTTTTGGCAACGGAACAACACCAACTTACATATCTGAATTCCGTCACGTCAACCAACGTCAACTTCTTGTCGTAGAGGTGGAGAATGAAGACAGACTGATGCTACTTCTTCTTTTGATAGCCAGCAACATCAGCAAACAGCAAAAATAATAGATGATTTTACCAAAGGAAACAAAAAGTGAATAAAATGGCTGCGGCAAAAAAAGAGCTACCATACTTTTTTTGTTACATTCATGTTAGTGTAAATTGTTGCTACTTTTTCTTGTATCATAATACCATCAAATAAGAAATAGTCTGGTCACACATTATGGTTGTCTTATATGTTGTATTAATACAGCCACGTTTCTATTGTATGTAGTAGCAGTAGCAAAAAACTGTAAAAGTTGTCATTTGGCACCAAACAGCGGTCAGTCGTGATGTTAACGAAATATCAGACTTTTTTCTCTGTGTGTGTGTCTTTTCTTGTCGAATTCCTTTCAAATCAAATGAAATGAGCAGCCACAAAAATTAACAACATATCGGAGACCACACTTCGAACCGGTACACACACAGATGACAAGGATGGACCAAGTGCGACCCGGCGCTGGATACGACTTGCTCCGTCTGCATTTTCCTTTCTTGTTTAATTCTAGCCACGACTATTTTCATCAAAATAAATAATAACCTTTTTCGGGTTCGACTCTCTACTCGAAATGGAGTAGAATGGAAGGTTGTGCTGTAGCAGAAAAATTCCACTTTTGTCTCAACAATCCCAAAAAGCATTCTTTTCCTTTTATCGGAATCATTTTTGCTGCCACTGCTATTTTCCTGTATCTTACTTCTCACAACAAAACGACTTTTGTATCGGGTGTGTGGACGACGTTCCGCTCATAACTTCTGTCAACGCAACTGTTGCAAAGACCACGGTTCAGGTTACAATGTCCACAAATACGTCCTCATTTACCACCAACCATCCTGCCACAAACACTGGTTCTTCTCAAACCGTTTCACCGCATCTGATCAACTTTGAGGAAATGAGAACTCTTAATTAAATCAATCTTAATTGCGGTAGATGAAGATAATGATTATTGTGGTGGCTGCAATAATAAGAGGGCTATGATGACGATGCTGATGTTGCCCTTCTACTTAAGCAATTTCCACTCTCTTTTCTACTATCTCTCTATTTCATTTTTTGGGTACGCCGAGCCCGTTCCGCCGCCGCTACTATCACCACCACCACAAAACCCCAGAGAAGATAATGTGTTTCGTAAACTGGTTAAAAATACCATCACATCACAGCATCACACAAACATACAAAAGCGATCTGATTACTACTCGAGGGAAAAGAAATAGTTGGTAAATTAAAGACACTTGATTCTTTTTATCTTTCCTTCCTTCGATTCCACGTTATTTTTGCAGGGTTGGGTTAAGTCATAAATATAGTTTGTTTTTTTTCGTGCTGGAGATAATATAAAGTTTTACTGCCACTTAATAACTTATTATTCTGACTTAGAAATGGCAACCCATCGCGCAATATCCTACAACTTGAGATAACTAAATCGAAAGAGTTATTCTCCATCGCTTCTGGTCTTTCCTTTTGTACCTAGGTATATATTTATATGTACCCAAAAACACCTTTTTTTATCGTTCGCCCTCATTTAATTAATGTACACTGTTCTTTTTGCTTGCCTTATTGTTACTTGTCCGCCCACTTATTACACTTATCTTTCCCAATGACATTGGTTTACGTATTTTTATTTGCTACTAATTATCGTTTCACATTAATAATTATATTTACTCTCGACCTGATCACGTCAGTTCTATTCATAAAGATTGCAGTTACAAGTACAGACTTATCCAACCGGAAAAAGAATATTGTTCCCCGTCGGAATCAACCGCAAAGGAAAAAATATATGAACAAGATTAGCGGAACAGATACATTCCTGTAATTACTCTTTTATCATGTCTTCTTCCCAGAAATATAATAAACGAGATATTATATATGTACATCTCATAACACCCTCAAATATGAGCAATTTTTATTTTATTTTTTGGGGGAATTACCGACGAGCACCTACCATTTGCGTTGATTGCAAAATGTAGCAAAACAAAGCAATAAAAGTTGTAGGGGTGCTTATCGGAACGAATCAGCCCATTTTTTAATTCTTGGAATTAACAACGACGACGAGCAGTCTGCGAGTGAGTGAACGGCAGAAACCACTTGTTCTCAGAGGAAACTTAAATGGTTAGACTCAGCAAGCAATGTTGATTTATAATCGTATCGTATCATCTATAATGAAAAACTCATTCATAAAGCCAATCCATTTTTCCTGTTCCTCGACATTAACTCTTGCGTCATTTGTTTGAAAAAAAAACGAGAATTTAAAATACGTAACAATATATTGCCACTGTTTGTTTGAGAACCAGATTAACTTATAAGATCATCCTGGAGAGAAGGTTTGAGAAAAGCTTAAAACATGTTTCCATCAACCATTAAGAAACTCACTTTTTAATAGGGTATTGATGCATGTTCTGTTGGAAATTTAAGTGCGTGTACGCGGTCTATATAAATGACCGATGACGAATTGCTACACCGACTGTAAAGTATACTTTTGTGACTTTGACATACCACAAATTGCGTAATTCAGCCAACTAACATATGTATCTTTCGGCATTTATGCAAATAAACATGTAATTGTCTACTGTCATTATCAAAGAGAAATTGCAATCTTCAACTAACTTTTCAACCTAGTTTTCATCGTCGTCGGCTCAACAACATTTCCGTCTGAGGGTCATCAACAGCTTTGTTAGATAAGCGTAATTTTGTTATCCAGGCGTATTATTAAGACTGATATAAAAACCTCTTTTCACTTGTATTCCTCCGACGTAATGTATCATTAATATAAATGCACAACTTAGATAGATAGGTACCTATCCTCTCCAGGTCCATCGAAAGATCATTATAATGATCAGTCATTAAAGCAATAAATCTATCTTCTAGTCCAATCAAGAAAAGCAGGTTTCCACTCCGAAAAATGGGACAAAATTGTTACATTACATTTCGAAGCCAACATAAAACAAAAACCCTTTATTCTTTTAAAAAAGGCAACTTTACTCGTGCAGGAGGTGAATTCACCCCAAAATTGTATGTGAACTCAACTAGACCAAAAAGAAATGAAGCTACATAATATGTAGTTTACTTATTCAAATGTACATAATTACTTTAGATTGAGATGGATTTGGTGTTGTTACACTTGCAGTCAGTACTATTGTATTGTCTTCAACGATCAGTATTAGTGCGTGTAATCGATTCAGACTTGCGTCAAAACTTTCAAACATTGATGACGGTCGTCGTGGGCTGTGGGTTGGAAACATCCTTTTTGCTTTGCACCTTTATTGATGAGATGTGATAAAAGTATGTTTTTTAAACCTGAGAAAACCTCTTATTTGGGTATTCTCTTTACACTCCTCCTCTTGACAGTGTCTGATGATGAGCATGTTTGCGCTCGCTCTCCGCTAAGTTGGTTTAAGGAACTACATTAAACAATAATATAAAAACATAATATACATAGATCACATATCCCATTCCATCACTCACGATAAATGAAATATGTTATGAAATAAGGGCAAGATAAAACGAAGAAAAATGGCATGTATGATTCTTGCTGCATTTTTTGCCCCCCTCGAAAAAAACCACGACTTCTCATCAATCTTGTTACGCTTTCTATCAAAAAGAGGAAGGTCTTCTTCATTTCCTTTTACATATCATATCAGAACGAGCTCTCATCTGACTGACTATTTTTTACTGGTTTTGATTCTCCACAACTGTTTCCATATCCTTCACTCAACGTGTCCCTGTTATTATCAAAGTTGAACGGCCACAGACACATGGAAGATACACACTTCGTTTATACTATTTATAAAGAAAGTCATTTTTTATTTATTACCAAAAGTGGATATTATTATTACTGCGGCACCACTGCCGGCGATGTGTGGTGTGGTGTGATGATGGTAGCACACGGCTTCAAAGTAGTAACTCATCTATTCAGCCAACCCTCCATCTCCACCTACAACAATTTTTTTCCCCGGCCGTGGTAAATCTTTTGAGTGTCTTGTCATGTACTGCTCACTTTTTTATTACCATCTTGATAATGATAACAATTCCAGGGCAGAAAGAAAAATTATATATTATGTAGTTAAAGGTTGAGCAGAAAGAAAAACAAGACGCCATCAAAAACGTATCGTGTTCAAATACTATGTAAATATGATTGCAATGTAGTAGTGGCCGTACATGTATGATTGCAGAAAATATCCATCTATTTTTTCATTCAACTTTTTTTTCACACTGCCACACAGTTCAGTGCATATACATATATGCCAGCTTAACAAATTGTGGTGGCTACATATTCCTTCGCTAAACTGAAGCATTCCCACGTAATGGCTTAATTTATCAAATTCGTCATATTTTCTCGGGGTATAAATCATCCCATTAATTACCTTTCCTTCGACTGAAGAGTTGAACCAGATATTGTGCTATTTATTATATACTTTTGTTCATTGAATTTACTTCAAGAGCTCGTACCATTCTTAGTTTTTGCTACCATTTCCATTTTGTGGAGGTGTGTTTTCCTATCAGAAATAGCGATCCTGATCCTGATCCTGCCGTAATATATTTTTCACAAAGGAAGCACATATTTCATGTTTTCATTGCCCTTTTCATATAGTTTTTATGCTGAAAGGAGCAAGTATTTTCGGTTAAAAATATATTATCGCCAGGAGCGTTTTTAGAGCAAATGATTTTTTGTGGGTTTCCACATTAAAGTTTTAATTTGACTTCGTCAGAATGAAAACAACAACTTGGTTCTATTTGGTAATTTGAGGACGGAGTTCTTGAGCTAGGTTTAAAGGGAAATAATAAGAAGGAACGGAGTTTACAGAAAGTCGTTTTCTATCATGTCGATTGTGATGAAATGCAAGGTACTCAAGTCAATTTTATGAATTCGGAGAAATTCTGGCATCAAAAGGAAATACAATAATAGTAACGACCGGAAGCTCTCGGCATATACACATCTCCACGCATTATAGTTAACTCTCCGCTTACTTTTATTTTTTTGTGCCTTTAGGGAAAAATCCTGATGGTTTTTGTAACGTGTGCATTTTAGTGTTTATTTACAAAGCGCACAAATATTTAAGTTTCACTCTGATGGGACTTGCTCCTCATAGTATGTATTGAACGCATATGACAACAACCATTATAATGCATTTGTTTCATGACTTTTATGGTGAACGTTTTATAGTTTTCCTCCAAGTGGAAGGGGCACTTTTTTACGAAATGTGTCATGTACCATTATCCGACTCAGGAAGCATGAATTTTTCTCTCTTCTTTCTGTTCAAACTATTTCTGACAAGATTGTAGAGCTCATTAGGGATACGAGAAATATAAAGCGGTAATGTGCGAATTTATGCCTAGCGCAAACTGAAAATATACGCACAGGAAGTTTAAGTTATATCATCGTTACGATAATCACGTCGACAAAATAGCACTTGCTCTTAGCATTCTTGAAAAAGTGGCAGGCGGATATTTTTTGCTAGGAAAACGAAGGACAATAATTTTCTTGCTCACGAGAACAAAAATTACGTATTCATCAAGTAAAAATCATCAGAATCAAATTTATCATCATTCCATCCAACAAAAAATGCATATATTATTCGTCCATTATAACGGGCTGAGTTGCGTGAGCACATCACAACTCTCCTTAACATCACATTGGTTAATACTAGCTTAATGACTATAATCATTATTCCGGGTAATATCTCAAATACCTTTTTATGATAATCGCAAAACCACCCAGGATTCTAGTCAATACCAGAAAAGACTCACTTCTGGGCATTTTCCGTTGGATCAAATAGCACAAATGGGCGCATGTTTCAGGTACTCTTTCTTTCAACAACTCTGGTAAGGTAAAGAGATGACTTGATATTTGACGATAAAATTAACCACGTTAATTTCAAATGATCTGTCATCCACCCGTTTAGCCATTGGCTACAACAGGATCGCATATAAAAAAACACGGAGGTTGTTACAAGGTGGACAACTACTTGTTTTATCCTTATTGAAATCATCTTTTTTAAGAAGAGAGCAGATGACACCATCTGTCAGGCTCATAATTGAATTGAATTTTCCAGGTTGCTGTAGGTGTTGTATAATGAGGATTGAACAAGCTCTCCCTTCACTCAAGTCATCCATCACTTGTTGAATAATAAACAATCAATTCTCTCGCGTATATAAAAAACATTTTTCCGAAGTCAACAATAGCTGAACCGTATCACTACTACACTTTTTTCTCTGCTTTTCAGACTCTTGGGCTTGATGGTTGGTCAGAATACCAAAAAGTATTTTCATTGATACGTGTGCTCCTCCTAATTATTTAAGCATTTTAATCTCCTATTATTTATTCAGAGGGCGAGCACCAATCAGAAGATAAACTTTAAGAGGTTTGTAATGTAATGTAAATCAGCCGCGAGACGACGCCACCAAAGTGTGGTCAGTTTTTGCGATAGAGTGGTATCTTGCCCGCCTGCCTGCCCACTTGTTCAGCTAAAGCCAAAAATATCATAGTAGTAGTAGAGATAACTACACATATTATGGTTGAATTTTTTTATTCGGTAGTTTATCAAGTGAAAAGAAATTTGGATGAGGAGTACAGCTTCCGTTTGGAAGGCGAGCAGGTGAGACATCACGTTCCATGCTGCCATTTCCTTCAGCACCATATGCAATACAACTTCATTTATAGTACAATTCAGTGTGTGTGTGTATGTGGAAATTCATGAGTGCGTCAAATAAAATGCTTTCTGTGTTGTGTGCCCAGCATAATCAGTTTTATGAATTGGGTGATATCGCAGGAATTTACTTTGTTATCTACAATGTGTTTCGTTAATTTAATTCATTTTCTTATCCAGAAAATTTATATACCTACGGAACAGTGCGTATATTACATTTATCCACTTTTGCTATCATAATGTTCCACAAATGCCATAATTTTGACTTTAATATTCACCAAAGTATTTAAGCATAAGCCTATACATATAAAAAAGAATGAAGGCACGTCACCCTATCATGCTCAATTAATTAGCTGGAATGGTACTAAGCAGTCTTGTTTATTTAGGTACCTACGTCGTACCTGTGAGTCTTGAGAGCTCCCTGTGGAAATGGATCACCTTGAAAGAACATTCCGTGTTCAGTTTTTTTTCTGCTACGTTCTTTAACACGTTTTATGCAAGTTAGGAAAGATTTATGTGGGACTACTGGTGTTTGGATGGGAAGACGAGAAAATATGATGTGGAAATTCCTTGACATTAAAATTACGCACCTTTCAGGTACTTCCCTGCATTCATATTACCCTCATGAGTGGTGCAGAGTGCAGAGACCATTTCTTACTTTACAATTTCCCACCTTTTTATTTTAAATGTCAGCTATACATATTAATGAGTTATTTTGAATGAGCTCTTCTGTTTATAAATACAAATAGAGCGTTTTGGTTCTGCTCTGTGCATTTTAAATTCATGAGCACATAATATTCAAACAAGAGATGAAATTTATTGTTCAGGGAAAAGCAAGGGAGACAAAATATTTCTCCAAACTGTGCTGTTACAGAAAGAAGCAGGATGAAAAGAAAGTAGTCGTGTGTGAAGGAACTTGGAATGATTATTGTTATTACAGCGATGATGCGACGCGGATTGATAATCGTACATGATTTTCTCTCAAAATTTATATGATTGTTTGTTTTCTAAAGAATAACAAACATGTTTGGAAAAAGCGGCTGTTTGCATCTTCCAATGCAATTATATGTTGTTATGAAAGAATATTTCTAATTCACGTTGTAAAGCCTTGTTGAAGACACACATTACCGCATTGCGTACTATGATTGCTAAACTATGTTCATATTATGCGCGAACAAGTTCCACCTCTCATTTTGCTCTGCTCCACTGCTAAAAGCTTGGTATGCATGAAAGCACTTGGATCCATGATGTTTATTGTTTTTTAAAGACGGAGGAAAATACAAAAAAAATCTAATGGGGAATATGATAAAAGAGGTGGATTGATAATAATTTTCTGCCAATGCTGAACCGTGATGTGATGAGGAGTTAAGGAAAACAGCCTGCAAAAGTCGTAAACAACGGAAGGAGCTCCTTATATCAGCAGGATCATTCCTATTATGGACAACTTTCAAGTATTCTTTTTATTAGTAACAAACGAACGCACAGTCAGAGCCACCATGTTTTTCAAAAAAAAATTTCATTGCATCTCCGACAGCAGTCACAATGCATACATGGTTTTTTAAAAAAATTTCCCCCCTTCCACACATGCACACGACACACACACTACCACTCACAAATTGAGAAAATTTTCTGTGTGATTAAATTAAACTAGGAGGATGTTCAGAAAATCCAGTTTTCCTTCAAAATTCTCTGAGTGTAATGAAAATAAATACGTGGCTAAATTTATAAAGGGAGAACATGATATTATCCGGTACGTGAGTAAATTAAATGTGATGATAGCCCCAACAATATTTTCTGAGAACATCAAAAATTAATATTTGACTTGGACGGGATACTTGTTCATCTCAAAAGAGAAAACATAAGACACTACTGACGCCAGTGAAGCAATGGACGAACAAACAACCGCTGGCCGGTATGTGCCTAATTAACGTATCCTGTTGATAACGCAAATACCCGATTTCTCCCAACCAAAATAAAGTGATAGTTTTAACCACTGCGGTTTCATCATAATTGTTTCAGTAGTTAACTACACAGTTCCCAACAATCATAATTTAATTTAGCGGCACTATTTTCTTCCTCCTTCACGAAATGAAAATCACAGTAAAAGAGCAGCTCTGGGGTAAACTGACTTCTGCGGCTATCTCATTCAACTCAATTAAATTTGATTCAATGATCGGAGTCACGTAGTGAAATAAATTACGCAATCAGGTCCTCGTTAACAGAAGATAAACTTAATAGAAAAGAGTCAGCCGTAAATTTTCCACGGAGCATTTCAGTGGACTGTAGTGGTGAGTTGTTATCAACTCCAATAATATCTGATCCGTCAATGCCTGGTGTGAAAAAGCTATAAAATTTAATGATTTGTTAAATGGGGGAAAACCATTGTTAGAACGTGAGTCCCTTGAATGTTATTATTGGCTACTACAAATGCCAGTACAATTGCACGTGCAAGTTAGCATACACTGTCCAAATTTGTTATCTCTTTTCTTAAATTTAATTGACTTTAATCAGATCAACATCCTTTACATATTAACTAAATCGACAGCTGGATTTTGTTTCAGGAAAAGAGAAAAGAGGTATGTATGAAAAATCAAATTTCGTAAAGTTTTTTTTCCTTTTCCTTGTTTTTAGTCGTCCCCGATAACTTTTTGAAGACGGAGACGGTGTCAGTAAAAAAAGTCAGTTGTCTCCAATAAAAGTTGCATTAGGCCCTGTTTGTCGACTGAAACATGCACTTTATTTTTATTGATATTATAATAATTATTATTGTATTGTACGACATTGTTTTCTGTGGCGCAACAGTAGTTTACCTCAACTTCTCCCACAAAAGAAAGATGCAGTTGTCAACAGCTGTTTCTTAACTCTTTTCTTTGAGAAAGCAGGATGATAATGGCATGTGAAGAATTTCATTCAAAGTCAGTGATCACCAGCAGTAGCAGTAAATACAATGAATCCTTCCCTGGCTCCGTCATTATAACGATATCATTTTTATGGATTCACTGATCCAACTGGATAAGTACGCATGAAACTGGAGCTGTTTTAAGGATAAAAAATCGCAGCAGGGATTTGGAAACACTTGTTCTGAACAATTCGAACACCATCATAGACGCATGTAAACACGCAAATTAGGTAGCTAGACTTCATTACGCCATATTTGAAAAAAAATATTGTACAACATTATTATATCCATCCATACATTCTCGTCTCATCCAGCATCATCATTATTCATTAGCCTCCTCGTCAAAAACTTATTGCGTTTTTGAACAACTCTTGAACAAATGTATGTTCATGTATACACTTTTAAATCCGGGATTTGTGTCCACATAAAAAATGCTCAGAGTCACTCCATCCATTGTACAATTATCATCATCATAATCATTCGTCGTTCCCTCATCCGTCTCCATCCATTGTCATGAATGCGAGCTTTATCATTATCGTTTACGTGTTGCAAGCTAGTTTATGCTTGTGTTTTCATTTTATTTACCACAAGTGGTTCGGCTGGGCTGGTCCTTGTTTGCTCCATCATTTTCGTAATCGACATCCTCAATTTTGAACAACACTTTTGGACACGGTTCACGTCATGCAATTTCAAATGAAATGACAAACATGGTACATATACGCATATCAACAATCAAACCATTTAATTCGAAGCTGTCGTGTCATCATCATACATATTTTTTGTAGCCATCTTGTCATTTACTACAAATCTCGCTAGTTTAAAAAAACAGGTAGTTTTGTGGTGACGGTTCGCTTAATCAGCAGGATTATTGCATGCATGTAATTTACATGTTTACCCTTTTGCTTCAGCAACAAAATAGTAATTATGTCATTATCCAGTTTAGCTTTTGTAAAGAAGTACGGAATAAAATTCTCAATTCTACGGAAAAAAATAAGGGAACGTGATTTTAGGAATCATAGAGCTCATTACAAAATCACAAGCAAGTTGCAATAAAAAATATTCTCTGATTTTTTATTCAAAGTGAGCGGAAATGACTTGACATTTTACCCGTGGATAAGAACTACAGAACCATGTAATGCGTACCATTCTATAGTTCACCACATAACTAACAATTAATAATAACAACAGAAGAGCTTGAAGATGTCTTCCAGCCCAAACTGTGTTCATTTTAGGTTTCACTTCTTGTTCCATGGACTGTACTCTTTAAAAAATTCTAAATCTTTTTTTTGAAGAATTCAATGTTGTCGAGTAATAAAAACCGGGCTGTGTGTAAGGAAAAATTCACTGGTTACATAAACGCCGTCAAGTGATCAACGGCGCGTTCTTAGATAGATATAATTTCTCCTGCTTTGACAGTCATGCTCAACTTCTTTTTTTTGCGCCGTGTGTACTATGTATAAAGGATATTAAAGAAGTGTAGTGCAAAGTGGTTTGACTTCACGGCAATTTCATGCGTGGCAGGCAACGTCAGTACATTCACGGGTTTTCCATTTTCTTCCATTATCATCATCATCATTTGCATAGATACATATAAAAAAAGCCCTTCAATATTATGTGTTTTTTTGCATTGTAATGCTAACAAATGCCGACAACATAGGAGACGCGGAGAGAAGAGTGGTGACTGGCGAATAAAAGAAAATGAGAATGTGGTCATTCATACATATTCACTCACTTATTATTATTGCTCACACTCACAAAAACTATTTAAACTATAAAAAGAAAGGATTGTCAAGAGAAATTTACTCAGCCACTTCAACCAAGGAAAAAACATAAACATCTCTTCTTCAATGGATTTTTTTTCACTTTGTGGGAAAATGAAATAAAAAGTGTTGAATTACGCTTGGTGCTATAGAACAGGTACGTTCAGAACCATTTTCCAAAATCATTGTCTTTCACAAAAAATAGTGAAGAGATGCTGTTCTGTCCTCAGCTTACCTATAAGGTATCTTTTGTGTTGGTTATTGCTGCGCATTTGATCTGCATTTAAATTTTCCCGACAGAACATGCTCCTTTGATACCAAGTGGGTATTAAAATACGGCAACAATATAGTATAATATACATACTTAAAATACACACATGGCCGTCTTATTCCCTGAAATTATCTTTTTGTGCAAATTCGTATTAAAATACTCTGCCAGCAATTTTTTTCCAAGTTATTCATATGTATAATTGCACGAAACATTTTTCAACAACGTAAATACAATGAGCACAGAAGTGCATACCCAAACGAAACCGTATACACATTAACTTCGTCTAGTCAGCATTTTTTCTTTCCTTCTAAAAAAAATTCATGATAAAGCTAAGGTTTTGCAATTGTGGCTGACAATGTCATTATTACTTTTACGATGTTGTTGCTCTTTCCCTTGATGCTAGTTTCGAAACTGGAATACAAATGTTTCAAAAGTAATGCATCAATTGTTGCGTCGTGGAGAATACGAAATGTGGGATGAGACGATGATCATGATGACTCTATGGTTTGTTTTAAATAATTGTGATGGTGTTACTGTGTACGCAATTGCTAGAACAGAAAAGAAAAATGCATTTAGTAAGCTATTGATAATAATAATAATAATGGTTGGTGTTGTTTTGTGCGAGGTGAGTTATTTAGAAGTGCACTTCAGAATGTAAATGGGATGATGATGATGAACTGTCAAAAAGACAAACATTTCTCAAGCGATGACAACAAATACATCTTCACTACTGAATCACACCGCATGCATAAAATGTGTCTGCTTAACCGTTAGAGAGAGAAAAAAAAATAAGAAATGCTCACTGCAATAAAAAATATGGTGGTTGTGGTGGCGGTGGTGAAGGAAGATGACAGGGTGTAAGGTACCATTTAATGGCCACCGTCATCATCCCAACAACCAGAGAAATTTTTGTGATGAAGTGGGGATGAGTAAAAATATGCTTCGCTTTGCCTTTATGAATACATAATTTTTTGTATGTGTACGGGAAGAAGGAGAAAAAAAGACATTTTTAAACAAATTGCTCATTTACTTCTTCTAGTTCGCCTGCTGCCACATTTCATTTTTTTAAGTGTCCAAAAAAGCACTTTACAGAAATAAATTGTGTGTAGCATGCTCCTTATTCCGTCACCAACACTGTTGCGCTCTTTTTTTGTCATTGTTTGTGTGAATATGCATGAGAGTTTTTAACGTTTACCGTTTGTTTTCTTCTGCGACTCATCGCTTTATTACTGCATAGCTCTTTTTTTTAAGTGACGGAGGAAGAGTGGATGAATCCAGCTTGACAGTTGTTACACTAATGAAGGAATGGTGGTAAAGTGACATTAAAAGAATGTTTATTTAACGACGAGTTCAAATCTGCGGAACGAATCATTCTGTGTGTTTACAAGGAATGCGCAAAGGGGATTGTTTAAATGAAGCATTTAAAACAGAGGTTATTGTGTATTTTCATGTTCATTGTTGACATAAAAAAACGCTGAATGGACAATTCAGAAGCTTAACAAATTTCTTAGTTAATGTTACTATTGAGGCCATTTTTTTTGAAATGCGGATGTTGTTAGGTGCATTTTTTGGCGGCGTGGGCATATAAAAAATATGAAGCTTTGGTCAGCTGGCTTTTTCATGACGAAAATATTTCTTTTTAAAAAAGGATTGGAATGTGAGTATTAATTGCATTCCAAGGAAGTCAGTGGACTTGTTAAGTACCACTATTGTGTGCTGTTGCAAAAAAGTGTGTATAAAGATAAAGGATGTGCTTACCTGGCGCCACTTCCACGTACAACACGGAGCTGACCACCAGCCCAATATTGGTTTTCACGAGACATCTGTACTCCCCTTCGTCGCTGACGGATTTCTGGCCTAAGTTACTCACTTTGTGGTTAATTTTCTCAAAATAGAGATCTGAATGATTTACAATAGCGATTCGGGATGAAAGAGGTGGTGAGTTGCTGTTGTACTGAGCCTGAGTAGATGTTTGTAACTGGGACTGTTGACTACTTGGTTGTTGTTGCCCTGAGTTCGGGGGGATTTCTAGCTTCACCCCATTCTTCACCCAAAAGATTTCAAGTACCTTCACCCTCTCCTCTGTGACGTTTATGGGACATTTTAGAATCAGTGGCTGGTTCCTGTGTGCTATGACTTTGGAGCCACTGCTTGGCGGAACGTGGATCCCAACATCGATGGAGCTTGCTGCAATGACTATTAAGGAACAACATCAAACCAACATATATTTCAAATTTCAACATATCAATTTTTAGTACATTCTTAATTAAAAAACTACAACCATAATCATTTCTTGTAAAAAAAATATTCCAACAGTTTTTAAAGCCCACTTTTTACGAGTAGTGGTAAATACAGATAATAAACTGGTAAGCAGTTATACCATGTCAATCAATTTTTTGTCAAGTAAAGGTCAAGTCAATAAAAAATGTTACTCTTCATAGCTAGTAAAAAAAAGTAGTGTGATATGAAATGAAACTTGTATCAAGTTGCTCATCAGGAGGCGAAGAGGATCCATTATCAAAAATATATCTCTCTTAAAGAAGCAACCATTCACATAAATATTATGAGGGAATACAAAACATGACGGGGATGATGTAATAAGGAAAAACCTGACAAGAATGAGTATGATGTGATATTAAACTAGTAAAATTTTTGTTCTTTGAGAGCTATTTCGAATCCAACACGTTACAGCGACCATCAGCAGATTGTTTCATGTGTGTAAGGATAAAAATGATGACAAAAAGATGCCAGAAAAAAATACATATTTTTGCGAGTGAGGTGGCCACCTTTTTAATAATCATCAGGGAGACTGGTGGCAAGTCCTTACTTACATATCTTCTAAAGGACAAGGTAAGCAATAATAATATCTTCTTCAGAATAAAGTGACGTGATACGTTTGGTATTTCAAACAACTATATTTATTTATTTATCAGGAGCAGTAGCATTTGTGAAAAAAGTTCACAGTTGGTACATAGACACCACTAGTATCATTTTTTAAAAAAATAATCCTGTGTCTTTTTCACAAAAAGCAAACTGACCGTTTTTCTGCTATGTACATAGAAATTTAACAACACCATTAAACATTATCTTTCGTCATCGTCATTCCTTCTTGAAGTGAACAAGCGTAACATGTAAGACGAACCAAATCGCTCAACCACACACAAAGACTCATAAAGCAACTGTGGCGCATTAAAAAAGGCCCACACAAAGTAGGTTTTTTGTAGTAATAAGATAATATTTTGTCGTTTTTTTGCACTAATACTAACATGAGGGGTGGAGCTTCACATTTTCTACACATAATTTTATCCTCATTATAACACCTCTTTTTGGTGAGAACAGATAAGATAAAGTGATATAGATGTGTTCCATTTTTTCTGCAATGAGGAGAGTTCCATGCTTAAACATCGCAGTCAATCTCTTACTGCAACGAAGTATTTTTTGTAGCTTAAAAGAGGAATGTGAAAGGAAGAGGATTACCTGCAGAAAAGGGTTTAACTGTGAACAGTGCAGCAATGAAAGATTTTGCACGTAATATTCGCATTAAACAGTCTTTTGCCGGTTGAAGCTCAGAATTACTTTGCTTTCCGGTGCTGATATGTTCTTAATTGTTGCAATTACCCAATTGGTAAATAACACGTTTCTTCGAATGTTCTTCTAGTTTGATGAAGGAAGCATTAATTAGCTTTTTATTATTAAATACTGTGGACACAATATAGCCTGAGGATCAGGTAGAAATATCAACCTTTATACTTTTATACATTGTATTTAATAACTTTTGAATATGAAAGTTAGAAGTAGTAGTAGAATTCCGAAATTACATCTATCATGCTCAAAGTGGTGCCCGAAAACTCTGAAATAGTAATTAACCAGCACAATGCAAAAACAAGTCGGCAAACCTTCGAGAAATAAATAAATAAAATGCATTTCAACATTTTCAAACTAATTACAAGGTAAGTTAGTTTGCGAATATTAACCTGAACTTTGATGGTGCATTTCTCCCCGAAACAAGATTTTGCATGATTCTCACCAGTTGCTTAATGTAAACTTTTCAAGGCTCACTAAATCATTCGTTAAAAAAAAGTAAACAGTAAAAATGTGTGTGTGTACTTATCCAAGAATGTTTTTTTTAAACGTATCTTCAACATCAAAGGAAAGCCGTGCGGGGTGATGTATGACAATGACAAAATAAGTTGTTTAACAACGACTGGGATTTCCTTTTCAAATAAATTGTTTAATTGTAATGGAACAATGGCTGGTGCGCACACAGCCCTCTGCGCTTTCTAATTATAAACCTGCTGTAAAAAGACACAGGATTATTTTTTTAAAAAATGATACTAGTGGTGTCTATGTACCAACTGTGAACTTTTTTCACAAATGCTACTGCTCCTGATAAATAAATTGTTTAATTGTAATGGAACAATGGCTGGTGCGCACACAGCCCTCTGCGCTTTCTAATTATAAACCTGCTGTAGGTGTAATTGATCCGGGCACTTCTATAAACAAACCTTTCAAAACAATGAAGTTTCCCATTATTATTTCGTGGCGGAGAGAAGAAGAAGAATGATAATGCATGGCATCTCAGCAGAGGCAAACAATAAAGAAATATCTAATCTGACAGCTCACGTAGTGGAATTAACGGAGGAACGCAACCACCACTTAATATTCCTTACTTTCCGGGACAAATTCTCACTGTTTTGAGCTGCTCACGAGGTTGATTTATTGGCAAATGTGAACATTTGTGCGTACCATTTAAAGATAGGTGGTAACTTGCTATATAACACTAATAATAATACTACACCATTATTTTTTGTTATTATCATTATAAAGTGCATTCAGGCATTCATTTCGGTGAAGAGTGAAGCATATAGGCACAGTTTGCAGCCCAGCACCTCACAAACAATATAACAGTTGAGAGAAGAGAACCTCTTATCCATCCCAACGTCATCATCATTTTTATTTTTTTACCTCAATGGCATCGGTTTGGTTCTTCATGAACGAGAAATAATAAAACATGGAGGTGCAAATGAGGAAAAATGTACGTGTTTGGAGTTAATGATTTTCACGTAGCTTTAATGTCTGTTACCACCATCATCGTGTTGTACTCATCTTTCAACTTCAACTCATCCAAAAAACGAGTAGTACTAGTCGTCATCATCAGAGTAGTATTAGGAATAAATATATCTACCCATTCTTGTTTACTCACACCACTCTCCCACTGAACATGTTTTCAAGCAGTGCAATGGTGTATCCACATTGCATGCACACACATTTATGTATATGAACACACAGTGAGTGATTCTGAAGGTAAAGTTGTAAGTTCGTTGATTCATTCATTTCATTTGTTTTTACACACAGAGAAACACAAGTACAAACACGACGATGATAAATAAACCTGTGTGAATTCGCTCCTGCTCGTGTACATTATTTCCACATTTTACTCCTGTTCACTTCATTCATTTCATTCATTAAAAAACCTTTCCCTTATTTTTCGCAAGCAAAGGATGTATTCTGCTGTGCGTATCTAACATCTATCTTTATTCCTTTTTTTTGCGCAAATATAATAATTCCTCATCTACACTCATTCTCCCGTTCTTCTTCATAGAAGTAAATAAATACAGATCTCATGAAATGCTCATAAATTCTTTCCTCTCATCCATCATAAAAATGTATTTTTGTAGCATGAGTATTTTTTGATGAGAATCCCATTCAACACCATAATACATGGTTGGTTATCATAGAACCTCTTATCAATAGCTTAGCTTCTTGGCCATTCCTTTTCAGGTTTTATTATTTTTTTTTCGGAGAAAAATATAATGAACCACAGGATACACCTTGAGGACAGCTGAATGAGCTTCAATTGGATTCTTTCTGTGGAACTTCGTAATGCTTTTGAGTAATTAGTGGAATACAAGTAAACTCTTAATTTATACATAACTAAGTAATTTCAATTGGATAACAAACAATGGTAAATTCTCATCATGATGAAGAGAAAACTTCTGAACAGTGAAATTAAGTGGAGACGCTACCCTTTCTAAAATGGTTAATTACAGGGTGTCAAATTTTCTAGCGAATAAGGGTTTTAAGAGAAGAGCAACATGACTGCTTTTGAATTGCCTGGTAATTACGCACTGTCTAACGCAATTCTCCCATGAATAGAGGGAGATGCTACGTTAAGCCAGTTCACATAAAAATAACGGCAATGAGAAGACTGGTATTGATTACAAACAACATTTTTTGTGGTAAAATATTGTTTTAGATAAGAACGTCAGTCATCACACTAATAGTTCAATCATGCCTGAATGTATGTTCAAGGAAGCTTAAAATTATTGCTTTCGTTGTAAATCCTAATTCCTTTTTTACGCAAGGCTGAAGGTGAATTGCTGAAGCAATATTTTTTTGGCAGGATTGTTCAATAAACTCGAATGGTCACGATTACCATATATCATCATAATTCACCTTTTGTACAGTCAAATAAACTACGGTAGAAACATACGGAACCGGTAGTGATGTGATAGAACGAGCTCACACAGAAGTTTTGAACGTCAGGTTTTGAACTTTTAATATTCCTCTTGAAATATATAAAAAAGCAATATTATATTTTTACCAGTAAAGTCACATCTCGTAGCTATGGATTGTGGTCATGATCCGGTAAAAAATGGCTTGAGCAGCAGTTACACACTGAATCCTTTTTTATATTAGCAATGATAACCACAAAGTTTAAACGGAAATTTGTCCTCTATTTTTCCCCTTTCCTATAACTTCTGGATGAAATTGTAGTCTATGAAGCTTATTAATATTCACATGTCTGCATCGGGAAATAATAAAATCGAGTCGTGGAAAGGGGCGAATGCCTCCATCTTCCAATTATTGGTGATGTTCGCAACGATCATACTATATCATATGAGATGATATATAGCATATTTACGGAGGAATGTGACTGCTCCATTTGTATCTCCTGTTTTTTACAATAACCACCATCTTGCTCAGCACCACCAACAGCACGGTGTTCTATTACTTACTTTTTTGTGGATAATATGTGCACACATGCATGCGGTAGGTAGAATGTCAAAATTATGTTGTAGTCATCGTCGGTGATCACAATACTCATTGTTATTGTCCGTTCCGAACGCTTCATTCATCGAAGAGAGAATAAAAAACGAGAGGAGGATGCTGGTAGAGCATTATGTGAGTATTACACCACCGCATCGCATTTTCATACCGTACAGCCTTTTTAGCTTCACTCAAGCGATCATGTTGTTGAAGGAAAATAATAGATGATGGAACTGATGCAAGTTTAGATTGAAGCAGCGTGTGCTTTGTCTTGGTGGATGAGAGGTGAAGCGTAGAGGGTAGATATATATTAGATAATGTGTGCATTATTACTTTCAATATCGCGTTGGCATATCTATTCATAAAAATAGCAGATTTTGACCTGCCGTGATCATGCTGCTACTCGTAAGATGATTTCTTCTTCAAGCTTGTGAAATGGAAAGCGAGTATCAATTTGTATTCATGACTTTTTTTAATATGATGACGCTTATAAAATTGGAAAGTGTAATACTTCCTACATTTGTAATGCAGAGCACAAGGACAATCTTCCTCCTCTAGTTTTCATGCTCACTTCTTTTATTTTGGAGAAAGCTTCCGTTTTTATGACAATTTATTGAGGATACGCGACACGGTGGAATTTTACAGCTACCTAAGTACATACCCTATTTACTTATTGTGCAGAGTATGGAAAGTTGAGAGAGTTGGAAAATAATTGGTAAGATTCCAAGAAAAGGCAAAATTTTCCATGGGATAAGCAATGAAAATATATGTTTCAACCCAGAAGCTTTTTACGAATTGTATTCTCTAGATACATCCCATCCAATTAGGAATTTTTCCGTTTCATGCGTGTGCGTGTGTATACCAGAACTTTTAAGTGTTACCTTTCCAGCTACAAATTGCAATCACGATTAAGTCATCAACAACAAACGAGTTTGTCTTTGGAATTTCCGAGGTACACCTAAAGATTATACAGTTGACACATGTCCGATAAAGCAAAAAACTGTTTTCCATAAAAGTTGTGATGTATGAAGAGTTATTTTGCTTAAAAATGAAATATCATTGGGAGGCACCAAGTAAGCAAGTAGGTACAACGATGATTTTTTTGCAAATATTTTTCCTACAAAAAAACGTAACTGGTCAGTAGATTGGCTCCAGAATTCTCTCTTTCTGATGAAGGTGACATTGATAGTAATAAATGCGACACAGTAAGTTTCATGATAACATTTACATTAAATGTAAACAGATGTGCCGCTATTTCTGCAGAAGGGGGATGTATGCCGTATAATGCTTGATATTCTTAATCTCGACAAACAAACAAATTTCAAATCTCCTCCGTCGATTAATGTGTTACGATTCGAAGACAGCTGCTTTTGCAAAAAGGAATGTATAATATTTACTCTTTGAGCAGATATTTATAACGCGTGTGTACAAAATGTTGTCTTCCATAATTTACTGTGAACTGAAACAAGGTTAGCGTTCAAATTGCTCACACACGGCACACACGCATTCATAATCAATCAATATCCCTCAATCCACATGAATCGTTTGTTTACAAGCCATTCTCGAGAAGGAGAGAAAAAAAATATTATTATGGGATCATAAAAGTTAGGAAAAGTGTATCATTAGGACATTATTGGCATGTGGGTGAGTACACACTACATATTTATAATAAGAACAAGTGTTGTAATTACAGTGATGATCGTGATGATACAAAAATCCATCTCTTAACTTTTCACATATTTTTAACCAAAAAACACTCGCGTTGAAGATAAGTGCCAAAAGAGCTCACTGTGAAAATGAGAAGGAAAAGTCAGAGGGTTGCTTACATATCGATTATTCACTTGGTGAGATTATCAAAGAACTCGTACTGTGCTGAGTGTGCTTCACTGCACCACGCGTATTACGAACTCTCAGAGCTTTACACTTTGCCAATTCTTTCCTTGTTACCTTATATAATCTAACATGAAAATTTTGCTTTGGTAGTATTAATTATCAACAACATTCGATTTAAAGTGAATCAACAAGCGAAGAGGTTGAAGGACAACTTTTCCGAATAATTTGCATTTGTCTTTTGGGAAAAATGCTATAATCTCATTTTCACTGTAATACTTTGTATGATCTCTGCAATGCAAAATAACACATTCGAGAGAAAGATGATAAGACCGCAAATAATCTTTTTTACTGTGTTCGCACTCAAGTTTTTTTATCGGGGCAAGGATGCTGTTTAATTACACTTACACTGGATTACTTAAATGCTTATGTATCATAAGTTTGTGGAATGATTATAATCCTTGTTTATGAGCAACTCAAAAATAATTAGGTGCTTGACCAAACTTACACATGCATATAAGTTTATATGTATATGCACAGATGCTCATATTTTGCGAACCCAATGCCCCAACGAAATTCATTAAGTTTACTATGTGTCCCAAGGTTGTGTTGAATAAATCTGAAGAAGATGGATTTACTCCACACTTGCTTGTCATTAAACAATTTAGATGCGCACATTAAAAACAATTTATCATAATTGAAATAATTTCAGAAGAGCAAAGTAACAAACACTTGAAAATAGCATGAGCTGCTAAGTAAAAAAATACGATTGCGTGCGTGCTGCATGCGTTGTGTGATTTTAGTTTGTACTTATAAAGATGGATATCTGGAAGCAACTATACTGGAACGAATTAAAACTAGCAGACATCTTGCAAACTTATCAGTGGCATGTGTGTCCACTCTGCTTACCTGCGAACACTTTTCGTCATCTCTACTTATAATGTAACTAAACACGATCTTTCGTGCCACAACTTTGTAAAACTCTCTGTATCCCATGTGCGTGTGGTATAATTGGCATATCATTTTTTTGAATTTGGGGTAATTTACCGTTTCCTCTGGAGCTGTAATGACTCTTAAACGTTCTATGTTTTACTCTTATGATGCAATTCTGGTAACAAATACAAGTTTTCTTTTACAATAAGCGTTATCCATTCCGA
>JAHZNF010003332.1:0-14178 GCA_027744215.1 Troglopedetes dispersus | reverse complement strand
CAACTGTGGAGTGCGCATTAAGTAGTCGTTAATATTAAACTTAAAAATAATCTGTGGGGCATTAAGGAAGCTCATTTCCTCCCAGCATCTTCTTTTGGAAGTCTCGTTCAAAGCATTTTAATAAAGCGAGTCGTTCGCATGCGAAGCTACAATCTAGGAAAGTATTTTGACGACAGCTTGACAACAGACAAAATGAAGCTTTTCCAGATTATCGTGCCAATACTATTGCTCATAATTTCGTTGTCGAACCTGGTATGTATCTGCCAGGAAAGGCCGAGTGGGGAAAAATAAGTGGGTATATACGTACCCATTTTTACCCGTACCCAGTAGGTTTCTGAGAGGTGGCTAAAAATGGGCAAAAACGGGTAAAAATATTTTAACATGTAGTAAATGGGAGGCATGGAGTAACTGCATTGAGTATATGGGGCATTGTGAACATAATGTAATGCATGTGGCGACTTGAACATTTGTATAGCTTTATAATAAAACCCGTTTTTGCCCATTAAAACCCATTTGTACCCATTAAAACCCGTTTTTACCCGTACCCACTTATTTTTTCCTCAAAAAGTGGGTAAAAGCCATTCCTGGTATCTGCATGTTTCATTACCTGCTTCTAAAATGTTTGGTCACCAAAATTTAATCAAGATCTCATGAATTGTTTTTCAGACTGCGACAGTAACAAAGAAATCTGCTCCTTCTGAACGATTACCAGAAGGGGTTACGCGTCCGACCGGCAATCCCGGTTAATTCCGTCACAATTAAGATGCAAGCTCCAATTACGGACACGACCAGGCAAAACATCTAATTCCAATTACTGATATGTTTATAAGCTTTTTTACATTATGTTCACAAGTCAATCAAATATATAATATTTATTAATACACTTCGTTATTCCTCGTGCGCTCGACTAACAAAGCCAAAAAAGTCCCGAAATTGTTACATTGTTTACCTTTTAATTTCCTAAAAAAATAATTTGTCTAATATTTTGGAACAAGCGTGATATGAAATGAGTGAACATACATACATACATCCAGTAAAGTGTCATTCTATCATCATAACTGAAAGGGATCGAAAATATTCTCAAAGGAAATTCAAACAGTCTAAATGTTCTTACAAGGCAGGAAATTTTTCCATTTGCTGGTTCTACGTCATGCCCTTGCACCGTTGTCATTATATGCATGCAATAAAGGAGCTAAAATAAGCTAATGTGTACTTAAAATTTAGGTATAAATTTAAAGGTAACTTAATTAATGATTCTTTTCATCGTATGTGACGTCGAATAAATCAATCTCGATACAACTACTATGATTATATGATTAATATTGTTTCCATAAGTATAAGTAAGACATTAAAATACGGATAAACAGGATGTGAGGTAGGATGTCGTTATAAGTATTACGTTATTACCAGATAAGGATTCTTATAATTTTAACAAACTAAATAACATCTATATACAGTAATTAGCTTACCTAAACCAAACATCAAAACTCAGGATCAACAGAGGAGAAATTCGAGCATAAAGGACACACAAGAATGAGACTATTTTACGTAGCCCTGACCATTGTAATGGTCACTGTTGCCTTGCCACACCTTGTAAGTATGAATTCATTCCTTTTATTAATGTGGGGACTTATTGAGCATATATCGCCACTCCACAACTTCTCAATAATGTGTTTCTGATTGTGCTATAGATTTTGGCTGTTACAAGAAAACTTGTGCCGTCCCAGAGGACTTCTGACGGTGGTGAATCGCGTCACATTAGCACTTAGCGAGACATTCTGGAACAACTATGGGATACCACTAATATTTAAGGATACACCCAACACGCAAGCTATCAACCGCGAATTAAAGCAAACAACTAAAGTTTCAGAATGTTCCTAACTATTTTAAACATTCACCAGGGTTGTCTTCTAAATTCCACTAATATTTAAGGATACACCAAACATGCAAGCTATCAACCGCGAATTAAAACAAACAACTAAAGTTTCAGAATGTACCTAACTATTTTAAACATTCACCAGGGTTGTCTTCTAAATTCTCTTAAATTTTCTGTTCTTCTAAATTTAGTCTATTCCCACTGTGTGAATTAAGATCCGTATGTAGTCACGACAAAGATTTTAATTACTCATAAATTAAATACTTACTGCTAAAATACGACAATGATGTGCATCAAAATAGCGATTAATATGAATGTAACCTAGATGTGCAATTCAAGAAACTAATTTCCTCACTGCTACTTTTTAAGGTGTTCGTATATTCCACTGAAATAAGTTTAATCAAAAGACTCGCACGTGTTCTACGTTAATCCGGTAGAAGTACAGTTCAAAATACAACACAATAACCCGCAAAATGAGATTTATCAAGCTTGCGGCGGCATTAATATTACTCATAGTTTCTGTTTCTAGCAGGGTATGTACCAATAAATATATCATAATGACCTCCATGCAGAATCTCGGTTTGTCATCATTTAATCGAAATCTCTTTAATAATTTCCTTATCTATGCCGCCGATAACAAAGAGACCAGTTCCATCTGAACGGCTACGTGAGGGCGTATCACGTGGGATCAGTACTTCTAGCTAAAGTTCCCAGAAGAAGGACAGAAATTACAAGTAGGGGCGCGACTAGCTGAAACATCTAATAATTATTGATTACTTATAGTGACACATTTTATGTGATGTACATAATTGAAATTATATATCAGATTACCTAATTAAGACTACTGGTTCATACATTTAATATTACGTTAATTTCGCAGTTACTACAAATGTAAAACAAACAGAAGCCCAAATTCCCTTTTACATCGTTTACCTTTGCATGTCAGTTTCTCCAAACAATTAACTTGTGTAAAAGTTTTAAAGAAGCACGATTTGAAAATTCACTTCAGTGTTGTCGAACTAATTCTTAGTATGAAAGATTAAATTAATGTTTCAGTCGTTTGTCAAGAATATGTACAGTTAGTTCAGAAACTGATCGTACGCCTGATTTACTAACCCCTATGTTCAGAGGCACTTTTTGAATTTTTTTTTAAAATTAGTGGGCATTTAAAAAATTATGATTTTTGGGGAGCGAAGCATTCAGCTAATGGGACATCCATTAAAATTACCCCCGTGGAAAACTACGACAGTTTCGGATCCCCAGACCTAAGAAAATTACAAAAAATCTTCGTACGGCAAATTAACATTGCAGGATAGGGATTCCAGATTCAATATACAGGAAAGCAGCAAAGATTGAGCAGTTTCCATGATTCAATCGTTAATTTTTATAGGTTAACGGTTAAAACAATTTTCTAAAAATGTCAGATGCACAACTAGAATAGTGGACGATACTTTCTGTGAAAACAGTTTTTAAAAATTTGTTGCCGTTACGGAGATCTCGCGCTAACGGACGGACGGACAGACAGACACACAGACAAACCCAGACCATATAGTCATCGAACAAAACTTTGTTCGATGCGAAATAATGTAATTCATGTAATGCAAATAACATAAATTTGAGCTTGGCAAGATATTGTATGTCTTTATATCTTTATCCATGTAATTAAAATGGAAAAGTTAATTCTACAAACGAACCTAATAGTATTGTCGGGATATATGTTTCATGGAAAATGTGTAATACCGGATGTGATAGAAGTGACGTACCAGATTATAATTGTTTTTAATAAAACAGTCGTAAAATAAGTTTCTTCCACAAAACTTCATTAGATCTTATCCTAGTTGTGCTCACTGCATCAAGTTCGTTCAAATATTGTCCAATCGACCAAATATTTACTGACAAACTTTCTAAACAATGAAATTGTTTCATTTTATCATCCTGATTGCTATGACGGTCATTACCTTGCCACATCTTGTAAGTAAATAATTCTCACAAAAATTAGCGTACACGTTTTGTAAAAGACGACGATAATTATAACTAACCTTGTTTATTTGATTGAATAGAATTTGGCCTATACTAGAAGACCAGCTGCTTCGCAGAGGCTGCCTCCGAATGTTTCCCGTCACGTTAGCACTTGAAGATGACAATTTCGGACGCGATCAAGGATAGCAAATCAGAAATCTGACTTCTAATTGATCTTTATATCCCAACGAAAAATACAGCTTCGTTCAAAATAGAAAGTATTAATTTTTTCAGATGAGCAAAAGATTTTCAATACATAATTAATTACTTACACAACTGATAAATTCCATTACAAGGAGCCAAAAAGCCTTAACATTCAGATCATGCTTCAAATCGACAGTGTATTAGTAACTAAATGAAATAAATAAAAGTCAACTATCCGGATATTCACGTAAGCCCGCTTTCCCCGGTGGAAGAACAAGGATGATGACAAGCGTTTTATGAACCCTGAGAAAAAAAATATTTTCTTCCGCCATTACAAATTTAAGCTTCTTTCTTATCTGTTTTCTCTTTGTATTTCTCTCTGCTCTGTTTTATATTCGCTCTTCAAGCCCTCCCTGTTTTGCCACGAATTGATAAGCTGGAGAAAGAAAGGGTGGTCACGTTACTCAGCCACTCCATATTTCCCAAGGACTGACGCCATATAACAAAACCGGATAATACTTCAATTAGTAAAGAACTTCAGTTTGAAGAATAATAACCAGTAAATTGCCACTTTTGTTTACGACAACTTCATACTCTCCTTCTCCTACATTCGACTCTCATATTTGAAAGAATACTGACTCTCTAACACGTTGCTACCACCCACAGACCAATCGTCTCACAATTCACACAGTTCAAGTTTCAACGATTTTCACCTTGAATCCAACGACTTTGAATGCACACCTTGCATTGTGATACTTTACTATCCGCTTGCACTTTCACGCATTTAAATACAAGCGATGCTTGTGCTCACTTTCTGGTTTGTGTTGTCTACATACTACCTTCTTCAGGAATGCGAGTTGTGAAATGAATAAAATGTGCACAATGATTAGTCGGGTCACGTAAAAGTTAATGTTTAATGTTTTCTTCCCAGACAGAACGCAACGTGTATTAAGTTTTACAGTAATATTCACCGGCACCCCTACAAAATACATTCCAAATAGTACAGACCTTAATCGTAATATCGCTCCATTAAACTTGAATGTAACTCTTATGTAGTAACACCATACGAAAGCATTCGCATATTCTGTAGTTACTTGTTGAACTCGACGGAAATGAAGGTCTCAGCTTAATTATATCAATTGTGAATTCCTTTCTGTGTACAAAGTGTAAATTGATATCAATAGTTAATTGAAGCAGGCTGAAGCGAAAATTTTGGTTGTGCAGTAAAACACTAATTCATAATTACGTTGCAGTTTAATNTGTAACTCTTACGTAGTAACACCGTACGAAAGCATTCGCATATTCTGTAGTTACTTGTTGAACTCGACGGAAATGAAGGTCTCAGCTTAATTATATGAATTGTGAATTCCTTTCTGTGTACAAAGTGTAAATTGATATCAATAGTTAATTGAAGCAGGCTGAAGCGAAAATTTTGGTTGTGCAGTAAAACACTAATTCATAATTACGTTGCAGTTTAATTAAGCATATATTTAGTTGCAGGTAAGCCGAAATATGGTAAGATTTTTGTTAGGTCTCACTATTTTGTATGTGTAAAAAACACTCTCCTGATGTGGGCTGAAGCCTATCTCTTTTGTGTGATGTGTGGAGTAGGTAGTTGTATGTAGTTAAATAAATTTAGGCACAATGTTCCGGTTACTTTGAATGCGTATCGAGTGAATGTGTAAAACAATATCTCCGTTTCAATCCCTTTGTGTGACTCACGTGAGCTGGATATCTAAAAGGATTTACTTTTTCCGACATATCCATGCAAATGTAAACGCAGCAGGGAATTCGACAAAGCAGAATTGTAACACGTATTTACACATAACTTTCACATTGGGTATTCCATCCCAATTTTTCCCCTCTTCTAATGGTTGGGCTTTATTCAAGCGGCACTATGATATTATCTTAAATGAACATTACTATAAGCTTCCATGCAAAAAAATGAATGCGAAATAATGGACTGAGGAAGATGTAATGTGTAATATTAATTGAGGTGTGTTTTAACCCACTTGGGGACTTTTCTCCCGGCTACATCATTTTCCCTGCAATTAGGAAGAATCACCTATGTGACAAATATTTTTATACAAAATCATTCTGCCTCTTGCTTTTATACATACTATCATGAACTGTAAGTTCCGGATTAATGGACCCTATTATCGCGGGCGTAAATGCGTGCAGAAAGGAAACTTTTCCTTAATGAATTTGTACATGTTCCCATACACAACGTATAATGCATGACTTAATACATTCGGTAACTTAAAAAATGGGCAGCAGCAAAAAGCAAAGAGGATAAACAAAAAAAATTCTATAATGGTCGACATAAAACATAAATTATTATTGAAACCTTATCGTCAGTAAAATTCTGTACATAAAATACATGCATTATGTTGTTTGTGGGAACAATTACAGAAACGAGAACTTGTCTATTTTTTTCTTACACCCATGATAATAGAGTCCACACGTGTTCTCCAACTTCAAGTGTTTCAAGCACGTGTCGCTTAAATGTTTTGGATACATTTTGAGACTTTCTCTGTTGTAACCCAACGTGGGCAAGTATGCGCAGTGGAATGATCAATTCCATATCATTATTCTACCCGAAAAAGCAGTATAGCAATTAATAAGCCAGTTACATGAAAGTTGTCTTACGCACACTGAAATATAAATAATTTCTTTCGTAAAAGCAGAGCATAAAAGTGGCTATAGTTATAAGCACAACCAGGTTCGACTTGTTTGTGCTAGTATTTATTTCATTATAAGCGTACTAAACGAACCGAAAGGTTTTCTAAACATTTCTATGAATGGAATATAAATGATTCCTTCCCACAAGGAAAATGATATCTGTCAATGCGTTTTCCCTTACATCCTATGTAATATTTCACATGACAAGTGGAGTTGATGATTTTCCGGATCGCAGCAATATAATATCACTACATACCTTAGTCCTTCTCAGGGCAGGGAGAGCTTTAACATGCACGTTTGGACCTTCTATTTTGTCAGGTTGAGTAATTTTTCTTCAAACTTTGTGTATGGAATGACACAGGAACTATACACATTATATTAAAAGATTTGATGTTTTCAGGACGGAATAGTGTGTGTGAATATAGTGTCTGGGGGTTTCCACAAGGCAGGTGACAATCCGTGTTACGCAATGTTACCATCTACTCCAGTGTTCCATGTTGAGACAGCCGCTCAACCCTTCCACAATGAACACTTTTCGTTTCTTTGTTTGTGAGTGGAGCTCAGGGAAAGCGGAAGCATTTCCTTCTAAATCTTTGCAGTGACTTCGTACTTGCAAACTGTAATCCTGTTGTGCAGTTTGGAAGTAATTTGTAAACATTTTGAATTTTACAAGTATAACAACCGAAAATCCAAACCATCACGGAAAACTTAACCACCGTGTAGTAAGTACTAACCGAAACAAACCATGAACGTATAGAAAAGTGTCACTTGTGTTTAAAGTAAGGATAGTATTTAAGAGACAAGTATGATAATCAGGTGTATGTGATACATATTATGTGGTTTGATTTCTCCTGCCGGTGTCGGATCCTTGTTTTTTCAAATGTTTTAAATCATTCAGCAGTTACATATTTGATATACATGGGGATAATTTGTACATTGATTTGTAAAACCGTGTGACGAACGGATGTGTAGGTAAATGCAAAAACTACGTAGACACATTCTAAAGCATTCAACTAAATCGTTCTGGCTAATGCTTTATGAACGTATCCAGAATTTTCATTGGGTTTTGTGCGGTTCTATACTGGAGCACTGACTCAGTGGCTTCTCTAGCATCTTGCATTTTTAATCGAAGACGCAGCAGGGAGTCCGACTACGGGGTAAGTACTTGGTTTTGTCTTTATGCTTCCTCTCACTACTAGGCTTCTATAAAGAATATAGCCACTATACAAAAAAGGGAATTAGACTAATGCTTACAACGTGTATGCATGTGTATTTTGAAAAGCAATGCTGGTTGCGTAAATGAATATTACGGAAGAAGTAAAGGTCTGCATTGGTGATACTTCTAATGACAGAGTTGTCTATTTTCACTTTCAATATCCACCAACCACAATTCAATTTTTGTGTAGCCATCCGCATGCATAATAGTTTAACGTTTGATCAGGCAGGGTTGAGACGGTGGGGAAATGGGAGTAATTGATATTTGACGATAAATACAGAGAAAATGGGAAATATCAGCTGAGGGAGCAGGGGGAATGAAAATTGTGTGCAGCGACACATAATCTATATTAGGAAAATTCAAACTGTCCTAAAGCAAAGCCACGTGATATGTATTTCTTATAGAAAATTATTCTGACACTTGCTTTTATACGTATAGTAATTTACTGTGAGTACCGGATATTTGTGGACCCTATTTTAATGGGTGCATATGCGAGCAGAAAGGAAAATTTCCATTAATGCATCTGTACATGTTCCCATATACAATGCAATGCATGTCGTAATATATTCGGTAACTTAAAAAATGGAACATATCAACGAAGCTAAAGGCAACAGTAGCATAAAAGATTACAATGCACGATGTAAAACGTTGTTAAAAAATACTATGCACCAACTCCGTCCTCCACCGTGACGCATTTATTTTTCCCATTTTTGATTTGAACGTTGTATATATTTATTACAAAGCAAGGCTTCTCATATCCTCCACAAGCGTGTGTGGGTTGAGTGGGAGTATCACTTTTCTGTTTGGTAGACACCGTACAAAAGAGTGCAACGGGCAACAAGTGATAGTGATTCCAAGATATCCAACTCATTCTAATAAACTCAGGTGAATGGATTCCCCTTCCATTTCATGTCATTAGTCATTACAGATATAACGTACAAGTGTGTACTTTCCTGTTGTACGAACATTATATCCGTCGCAACCGGTATAATGCGACTCGGTTCTGTTTTTTCACTTGTAAATTAAAAGCAACGTGGAAATAGGGATTAGATCCTTTTCATATATGTATTAACCTTATAAATAAAAAAAGAAGCAATTTTTACATTGTGCTCCAGATCTAACAGTCTTTATATCTAACTCTTAAACGTGTAAGTAACGTTGAAACCCTGACACTTGCTATCCTCCATTCAATACGGTCTCGACTCCGCTTTTGGATCATTATACAATTACGGCTACATGGGATATCACTAAATCTTGCTTTTATCAACAATGGAGCAAACATTATTTTATCCGTATAACAGTATTGTGCTGGTTGGACGCAGCCTTCTTCGATGAGTACTTCTTCTTCATTGAGAAAGTACACACCTTCCCAGAAGAAAATCACTTAGTGAGTGAAAGTGTTCCGCTTCTGCTTTCTTCAAAAATATGTTTATTCGTGTAGGTTGAAACTGAAAGTAAGGAATGCCTAAATAGAAAATTATGCAAAAGGAATTTAGAGCCCATGAGTACATAATATGTAATACTTTAGTAAGGAACAATTTTATAGGGTATTTGGCAAGAATCCTCCATAACGGGTGCGACCTTGAACGAACTCAATGCAATGTGATATAAATGAAGTTCACTATCGCATTCATTTTCTATTTCATGTTGCCTACTTTGATGCTACTGACAATGCTTGATATTATGATGATATGCGTGAACTTGTACAAAACCTGGATCAATGCCCACAAGAAAAAGGCAACACTGAAAAATTCTACGTGGACAGAAAAACCTCCTCTCCCCTGAACGAATGTGGTGAAAATCCTTTATGCACAATATTGCCACAATAAGCTGACTTTCATATTTTGCTTTCCTCCTTCTTCACAAAAAAACGATTAAAACATGAATCATCAAAGAGCAAACAATATATTTCCGCAGAAGTGAGCAGAAAGTATCATATTATATTGCATGGAGCATGTAGATTCGCTTTTGAATGCATCCATTAAGTAAGTCAGTCAGTTATCCGCACAACAGATTTCATAAAAAATATCTACCTCATTAGTGAAGACGTGGACGAAACTTGGTGGCTTAAAAAATTCTCAAAAATAGTTTCTCGTTCGGACATTTGGCACTTATTTTTTTCGACTGAATAAAAGTGCCGAAATTGATTCTTCCCAGCCAAACGAGGTATGTACGCATCCAAAGGCGTCTATAGGTAAATGATTGAGAGGTTCAATGCAGCACGAAACCGGGACTGCGATAGCTTTATAGTCACTGATACCTTTTCTGGTGCTACTGGCTGTTGACATTGCCCGACCTACTCGAAAGGCATGAAGACAAGCACTAACCTGGAATTCTACGTGGAGTGCTTGTGCTTGTTCTCCACGTTCTTTTATGTATACTCCAGTGTGCACTATAGCTTTTGCTATTTTTCCCAGTTACTTTCTCATTATGCAACAGGTTTACTGACCTAATTCTCAAAGCACTAGCAATACATGTGGCTGTCACAATTTGGTGAAGCTTGTATATCACTTGTCTGCTATTCCTACTTTTCTTTCGCTTCAAGTAAATGAGTTTCTCATACCGTGTTGCTTTCCGTCAAGGACTAGAGTACAGTTGAATGCAGATATTCCCCATAAAACGAAGAAAGTTGTATAGGTTTTATCCTTTCCCTTTCAATGGAGTACACTAATGAAATGCCTTTGCCGGCCCATGTTTTTGAACTTGTCTGTGGAGTATCGTCCTTGACTCTGTCATTGCATATCATGGATGTTCAAATTTGGGATATAAAGCTCCAAACTGTACATGTGCGGGTCAATAATTTATATTTTGATTGGTGATGACGAGAGACCAGATCAAGTTAGGAAGGAAAATAATGTCAACTAATATAGCAGACTAAACTATGCACAACTCCAAAACAACTGGCAACTTGCACCGTGCAATGTGTATGTAAAGGGAGCAATGACCTTCAGACTTAATTATTGTTAAGGTCTTACCATCTTATCACAACAATTTTACTTGAATTTATATTTTGACCCTGGAAGCATTAAAAATATCTTAAGGAGATGGCATTATATAAGGGGTCGAACATTTCATAGTTGAGTATCAAGTTGAAAGGTTTGCCTATTTTCAAAGACGAAACGAGCTCGACAACAGGCTATTGCGGGCACGCTTCGTCAGTAGGTGACAGTATATGCGAGAGAAATGTTGAATACATGTGGAGCGCTGTGCCCTTGCTTCTACTTAGATTTCATAATTTATGTTTACATTTTCCAAGTCCATACATGTTACAATGATGGTAGTTGGTGTCCTTAAGCAGAAAGCACACATTTAAGAGCTTCAGAAGCAAAGTACTGTGTAAGTAAGCGAAAGTGTTCAACATATTTTTTCTCCAAAGAATACGCATGTTCAAACCCAAGCTGCAACTGAGGGCCTTAAGAGCCTTACGCCTTAAAACGAAATCCTTAAGAGAATATTACGTAAAAAAATTAAACGCGTGAATCAAATCCATAGGAAGGAAGATACGTCTGAGTAATCATCTAATCTGTCGCCTACAGTTACTTTTTTTGATTTTCTGCAAGAATTCACTATATCGGGTCTGAGCTTGATTGAACTCACTGCCATGTATGTAATAGAAGAACTTCTATATCGCACTTTCACTAAGCGTTTAAATATAAGTGAACGATTAAACTTACTTTCCTGTTTGTATGGACTTTTTGCCTACTCTGATGCTAATAACAGTGATCGATGTATTGATAAGCTCGAATTTCCTTGGTCAACACTGACGATAAAAAAGCAACTCTGAATAAATACACATTGATTGGACGTACACCTCTTCTCGCCCTCGAACTCCAGTGGTAAAATCCTTTATGCACAGCCTTGCTTCAAGAACCCTTTCCTATGTTGCTTTCTTCCTCCTTCACAAAAACATGCATGATTCATCGTAAAATAAACATTGTATGTCTGCGGAAGTGAACAGTTGTAGGAAAAAATTACCTTACATTTTACTGAACTAATTAAACAAGCAGACCGAGCTTAAATGCTTTCTATTTATAAATATTTCAATTTTAGTTATTGGGTAGCCTTTTAAAGTCATGTTTTTAAAATGTTCATTTCATAATCAGCGATATGGTAATGGTGTAAACAATTCTCAAAAACTATCTATCGTTCTCAAGTTAGATGACCTCACATAATAACCATATTATTTACAGGAGGAGTGCTACATAAATCCAATTTTACGGCGAGCATATTATGTGATGGAGTATACTTTTCGAAGTTGTATTCTATGAATATCAGAGTTTCACTGTTAGATTGGATGGGGTGAATGGGGCAAGTCGATCAATTCGGAGTTTCATTTTCCAGTTTAAGCTCCTGAGAAGGTTTGCTCCAATGTAAGTTTTACGAAAGTTGCAAACATCTGGACATTTGGTATTTCCGTACTTAATGCATGTAGAACATATAAATATTTCTTGAAGCTTATAAATGTACTACCTACATTTTATTTGAGTAAAAATACGTACGGTATTATTTTTTAATTGGTTACCACATACTTAAGATCTCGGTCAGACAAGTTCACACTTTCTTCAATTCATGCAGTCACGGTACCAATCATTTTTGATGTTGCAAATGTATCATAGTAAATTTATTATCAGAATTACCTTTTCGCTGAGACACAGACGTATCTTATAAATAATATGTACGATTGGAGATAATTTAAAATGTGTATCGTGTAATTTGAAATCAATTATGAGGTACTCGACTTTCCTGAGTGATTACCAGAAAATGTATCACTTTTATTCCATTATATAAATATAGGGTTTATGATACAAATAAGTACTGCAATATGGACATAAATTGACTTAAACTGATGTTAATAAAAATTTAATGCTTCCGATTTTATAACAATTATTGCAGTCAGCTCTTCAGTTGACCGAAGTGGGTACACATACCCCGGTTTGGATATGGACGTCATGAGATTCCTGGATCCGAAACCTCTCCTTTGTAAAGTATAAAAATCCTATTCACAAAATACTTTACCGGCAATGTATCTTGGGTATTACTACTTCCGCCCAAGTAAGTGTGCTGCGGAATGAATGTTTGTAGCAGCGTCTCTCTTTCGGTCGCCAGTGAAAATTAAATAGTGTAATGTTTGTCTTGAAAACCGGCAACGTGTATACGTTACGACAGAACAATATCAACACTCCGTCGGATACAATACATGCGAAACTGAGGGAAATCAAAATGAAATATGGTTCATATAAAACAGTTTGATATAATAAATTAAACCACATGCGAATGTAAGAAATTTCTGGTAAAGTCGTCTCATTCTTTAGTACGCTGTTTTAGCCCGAAGGAAGAATAAATGTCCGCAAAATCTTATCAACGGCGAATTTCTTTCCCCACTGCACATAGATAAAATTAATTATTTTATTGTTAGTTAATTGGTCGTGCTTCCAGTAACAGATATCTTACCTATTTACCAGAACTTGTTCACGGATTCTTGCAGTATGTATGTGCGCTAGTCAAAATCTGCATGACGAAAGAAAGTGTGGAAGTTTGCTGGTACAGGAGTAACTCTGCAGCCTTGTCATACATTGCAAAATGAAAACGATTCCACTGTCCCAATTTTGTTTTCATGTATTCATATACATAGGTGAAACCTGAGCAGGTAAGTATACACTAAGAGATATTAAAACAGAAAAATTAAAAGTAGAACAATTTAAACATTCCCTTTTAAGGCATCGACCATGAAATCTATCAGAATGAAATGAAGAACTGATATTACTCTCTAACCAGGACGTTTCTACATCCGGCAGTCTCCGTCATGGCTTCCGGAGTTCGTTTTAATGCAAGACTAAACCGAGGCCGCGTTGGTTCTCACACTAGCGATGACGATATCATATTCGTAATTTCTGAGGGAGCAAGGCGAGAATTATCTGATGAGGAGATATCGGTAGCTAACTCAAGGAGAATCAGAAGGCTAATTAGGAATCACAAGACATACATTGAAAGCTATTTAAATTTTGTGTCTAAATTTGGCGTTTCACCATTTCGACTACACAAAAATGGCGAAATTGTATCCTCCCTGCGGAATAAGGTAAGTACCTAATTATATACTGGACCAAATCAGCTGCTTTTTGCTACGCTTGTGTCGATTATGACCGATTCAAAAAAGCTAAATATACCTTGGGTGGTCATTTTGGTTACCGGTAAATGACTCCGAGGTTCAGTGTAGCATTGAAGATTTCTGGTAACTTTGCAG
>JAHZNF010003331.1:0-22853 GCA_027744215.1 Troglopedetes dispersus | reverse complement strand
TTTTTCCATTTACAAGATATCCTGAATTCAAGCAAACTGGAGAGACGCCGAACTCAAGGAAGGAGGAAGTTTCCTGATGATGTTACTCTTACTTTCAATTAATATTACGCGATTCTTTAACCGACTTTTGCCTGTGCGGAACGTAGCTATACAATTGGTATCACTTATCCATGATAATCCTAAATAAATACCATTATTGCCAATTATTGCCATTACTGCCATTTTTATATGAGAATCTTGCCATACCATTACCATTGTTGCCGGCAATTACCAGCCGGTCATATTTGGCACCGCGAAACCCTGGTTTTTACAGACCTTTCACTCTTTTCTTGCAAGTTCATGATAAGAAGTCCAGCCCTTTTTTTCCTTGAAAACATATCATATATAATGTATCTGAAATACTACAAAGTAACCACTCTTTTCTAACCTTGTATTCAACCACATCAGAATCAGATTTTTTGCTAAAGAAACATAAATATAAGAGCATGTGAGCAAGAATAGTCCGGTTTTTTATTTACTGAAACACATTTTCTCATAACTTACACAAATATAATGGAGAAATATATTCTAAAGATACAGGATACACCACACAAAATATTTTGTGTATGAAAAGAAAGCATTTACGTATTTCCATTATACAAAAAAGTGAATAAAAACAGAGGGTAAATGCATCGAAAATTGAATCATGCAATCTTTTCCATCTTATCATCATCAGTCAGTAAAGTATTCAACCCAGAGAGAGAGAGAAATATATAAAAAAATACCTCAGAAATAAATGCACTGACTCCGCATTCCAGAAAATCTTCCATTTCAAATACCATGCATGTATGAAATTCCAATGTGTTCTGGCTGATACTCCGTGAAAACATGAAAATCAGTTGCACACGATAAAAGAATATCTTGTAATAGAACAGATGTCTAAACTCAGTCGGCAAAAAAAATCATGGCCAGCCACAAAATAAAAATAAAAATTGTAATGTACATATTTTCCTCTTCCACAAACTACACTAATATAATTTTATATAAAAAAAGGAGCGCACAAAACTTTGTACCAAGCACGTATCCTTTTTTCTACACCTGTCCGCCATGTGAAACTGATTTGAAAGTGGATGCATGTCTGCATAATTCAATTTATTTACGGACACGATACTCACCATATCTCTGATAATAGAAAAGAAAAAAATCTCTTTTTTTGCACTTCTTTGAAAGAAAAATTGAAAAAAACTGAGACTTTCTGCAGTTCAAAGCAATCTATATGTATAGATTCACATTTGATACTCTGGAGAGGAGAGTATGCACGTACTGCACGTTTCGGCTTTATAGGTGCATATCTCCTTTTTGGGAATTATTTTCCTTCAGACAACATGTATGTATTTTTCTCCGGTATGCACCAGACATTCCTGGAATTCCTTATCAACATGGATGACGAGCTTGCAACAACTGAAAAAATACTTGGAGAATAAATAGTATGCACTCATGTGTGATCACTGTTCTGTGTACAAAAAATGCACAATAATTTCTGCAGAAGTGGTATGCTCATGTTCCATTTGTCTCTTTTTTGCTTAATTTAAATAGACATTTTCCGCAAGCGTGAGCTTATCCACTATAGTTCTTCAAGACTTGTATGAAATTGCCTAAAAAGATACCTACTTCAAGTAATACGTTTCCTGTAGGATTTTAAATATAATCGGCGTGCATCCAGCACATACTTTTCTAACCCTTTCCTCCACCCTTGTTTCTCCGTTTATTAGCAGAGTTTAAGAAATGAGCAGAATGAAAAGTCATAATAAAACATTTTTACGCTTCCTTTCCTAAACACACTTCTTAAAAATTATTATGCACCGTAAATGAAATTGCAGTAGAGAGAGCATGTAACGCAAGATCGGTATGCGCTCAAGTCTGACTGGTCATTTAACGGTTCCATTAAAACACGACACCGCCACTTGGAAAACTCATGAATCAACTGGAACAGGAGGCAGCCAGCTTGACTTCTTTCCAGACAGTCGAAAATAGAAATAAGTCAAACACAAGAAAAAAATACGAAATGAGAGAATACAGCTGCTGCTGCTGCTGTGTGCATCGACCGACTGACTCGTTCCCTTTTAATTTTACTTCTGCCATGTTTTCGACCTTATTTTTAAATTCTCTGAGTTCTAAATCACTTTTTAAAAAAGAAACGTGAGCTTCTCTTAAAAAATATATATCCTATTGGCAATATGCATGCTTCCATTTCCTGGAAATAAGTTGTCAGAAAAATATGTACACTTCTCCTCTCCTTCTTTTTTTGAAGGTGGTCCAGAATATTTCAGTCAAGCACAACAACATGCCTGCTTCGAGCTACCACCCAGCAAGCAAAAAAATCTAACCCGCAAAAGCAAGACCAAGACTGCATTTAAGGTACCCATACAATCCGTTCGATTCAGTTTTTTTTTGCTTTTATATAAAAAAACTCTGCCTAGTTCGATTCGGGCCAAGTGATAAAAAGCAAACAAGAAAGGAAGTACGTGTACCATGTATTTTGTTCCACTCACACTCACTTTCTCCTGCGGTGTTTGTGTTTGTTTTTTTTTGTGCTGGAAGGAAACACTAACACGTTGTTTGATACCACTTTTGTTTTCTTAGAGAGTCTCTCACTCTCGACCTTTTTTTTATTTATAGGGTATCAATGGTGAAAGTGGAACTTTTTTTGGACACAACATGCCTCCATAAATATACGTAGGTTAGCAGAGAGAAACAATGTGTAAAAAGGGGTATTTCGCACACACATACACAACAAGAAACAGCCTGTTTTTTAGAACACATAACATCATATTACAGCTTATTTATTGCACATGTACAAGGTTTCAAGGCAATTTATCATGATGCAGCAGTGGATGGCGGGTCTCTCTCCATTCTTCTATTTTTTTTGGTTCGAACGTCAGTCGAGTCGAAATGACGTTCCTTTCAGAACAAAAAAAATTATTTTGTACAGTGTACCAACCACCAATGCATATGGTATTCACACAACAAGGCAAGTGTGCTCACAAAAAATGGAACCTTCACTTCATCTTTCATACAAAAAAATATTTTTTGCTTCATAGTACATATTAATGTATCCACATGGAACTAAAAATAAAATAAAATAATAAATGACCAGAAAACAAACAGACAGTCATGTAATCATGTCGAATATATATATTTTATTATTATTATGTCCGAAAAAATTGCAAGTGGTGTAGCTTATCGAAAACTGATGCAGTGGTGGCATAAGCATTTTTCTTGAATAATCTTTCTAAAGCTCTTTTCTATATTTTTTTCTGAGCACAAGATTGCACCCGTATTTATTTATTTTTACTCCATAAAAACTATTTGAAGGTTACTTTTTTCTATTCTGGATAAAATGCATATACATGGTCTACTTGTTCTTGTCACTTTTACTTATTCTTTTTTTCAGAATACCAAAAATCCCCAAAAGTATAGTGAGCATAAAAAAGAACACCAAAAAAAGAAGTAACAACAACAAATGTTTCCAGCTTTAACCTTTTCCTTCTTCGTCTTATTTTTTTTTTGGAGAACGAGGAAAAAACGGAGATGGATTATCAACTTGGCTACCATGTATTGACTCTCTTTTCTCAAGTCTCTAGTTTGAAGTAGATAGGTACTATTTTTTTCTCGTGTTTGAAAAAAACGAAGGATTTTCTCCAAGTGTTCCTTCTGTTTTAGGTAGGTATCCATACACATGTATACAGAACTGGAAATTGCTCAACTTCTTGTGTTTTATTGTTATTCCCTTTTCACTCCAGAACTTCCGTTACAGTGTTTCTGGGACTCGTTGTAAACATAGGTTTTTTTGGTTTCGTACTTCGTACATGATTCATTATGGCGTTTCTGGAGTAGTGGTCATGTTGCACAGGAAAATAACTCCCTTTTCGCAGCATTGATGATGATGATTATGAAACGGAAGGGAGTTATGTTGTAAAACTATAAACTAGAGGTGAACTCAGTAATTCATATACAACATTTTCTGTAGAAAAATTTTCCCCTGCACTGCTAGTGACAAGTGAAATGTACATTATTTACATATACATAAATACATATTATGTTGTCTGCATAACTACTATGTTTACTCGTGTGAGCCTCGCAGCATTAAAAAATGTTTTTCAAGAGTTTTTCTCTGACATTTTCTTGGCAGTTTAATTAATACTTTTCATCGAAAAAAAGAGCAAGAAAGACTGGATTTTAATGGATGGATGGCGGGAAACACGAGTGGCTCAAACATTATTGAATATCATTCCTGATAAGCATGTATGCACATAATATATATTTTTGTAGAAGTCAAGGAGCTTTGATTTGAATGATGATTTGATAAGGATTGTAATTTAAAAATGAATTTTGTTTCCTTGCTACTTACCATCCAGCAGTTGTATGAAGAATGAGTCGAATCCTGTCGGAGTGAGCGCCTTCCAGGATTTGCGAGCAAGAAGCACTCATGCTGAAAATGTTGAGAGGGCCCGTAGAGTAGCTGGGCTCGATGCCAGAAGGCCCAAATAAATCTCCGAGGGAGGAGGAAGCGGACGATGAGGAATTGGTCACTTTCAAATTGCTCGAGTCAAAGATAAAAGTTGACCGGAAGTCGAGAGTGTGCCATTGCGGGTGGATCTGGAGCCATGATGGGAAGTGACATGGCTTTGGAACTTGCACTACAATTGCACACAACAAAAAACAAAATCTGTTTTAGGCACTCTTCGTTGGTTTTATCGAACAAAATGTAAACGACGTTTGGAAAAAATTTTTTAGGAATGAACTACCAATAATCTTTTTCACTTTTGATAAGCATTCAGATAACATTCCTTTTGAGAAAAATATCAATTTATTGGATTCTGTCCCAGTTTTTTTTCAAAATCGATTTCATGTGATTATATATTTACGCATTTACGTCTCCATAATATTTATTTTTTGAATTTGTATTATAAAAAACCAGAAGCTTGATTCCTGGTAGGTTTCTGTTTGCTTAACTCAGATTAATATTTTTTCTCAATTTGATTTTTTAACCATTAACCTCCCTTTCTACACAACCTATGTATTATTAAAGCATTTTTCCTGTCACGCTAATTTAGTAAACAAAAAAATGCGTGAGTCAATACACGGAAATTCGTTCCGTGCCAAATCATGTCCTTGCACGTAACGTAACCCGAAACTAAGTAAAAAACATGAGCACACTAATGATGGTGACGGGAAGGCATCGGTTAACTAATACTAAACTTTTTTAAATACCAACAACAGACGAGAAAGCAGACGTCAGTTCACAAAACAAGCTTGACATTAACGTCCTTATTTTTTCCCAGTGTTTATACCTAATGTATGTATATTTTCTTTTAGCCACATCGAGTGGTTATTTTTTTTTTGCTAAAAATATTTTTGTGCGGGATAACCAAGCCCAACTAATAATATAATGGTTGGTGAGGAGAACATGGAAAAGGCACATATTGCAATTTAACTGGAAAGCCTCTGAAACTTTTATTTCCAACAAAAGAGTTTTCGTGTTTGGCGAAAATTCTCTCGTGCAGTTTTTTTCTCTCTTTTACCTGGCTGGCATGACTGAATGGGAAAGCGCCAGTATAAAAAAACCTGACTGCTGCTGCTTACCCGAGGACCTCACAGTGAGAAACTGGAGTTTTCGTGTTTCATGCTTTTCACTCTTTCCTCTCTCTCTTGTCCCATCTGCTTGATTCCTCCGCACAATAATTTTGCAAAGCCCTTCCCAATTTAGTTGAAACAACATTTCCCTTTCTCACAGGGTTTACCTGTGCCATGCATATATTTATATGCCCAAGCTCCATATATGTGCTCCTAAATATATACATATATGTGTGGTGCTCCAAAAGGGTCATCAATTTGTTGGCAAGATAAAAAAATACCGAAAGAAAAACTTTTTTTCAACTGTATTACCACGTCAGCTCCCGTTAAGAGTAGTAGTAATGGTCGAGTTGTTTTTCCTCGTGTGTGCATTTTTTTCTCCCTTAAAAGGAACTAATATGTACATAATAATGGTAATAGCAGAAAAACAAAAAATACGATAACCGAAAAGAGAAATTATATTATTTTGTTTCTGGGAGGTAACTTGGGATAGTTTTCCCTAATTGTTTTTGGATAACTCATTTCTGAACAAATTACCAGTGTCTTGTTGTCTTCAGGTTCTTTTGTTGTAAATAACTTTTCTTATAAAAAAACTAAACTAATAATTTAAAAAACGGTATTTTCTCTTTTCCTTTTGTATTCTGAACTACATATTCTCATATTCTATTAAAATGAGATGAACAACCAACTGCTTGACCAGACCACCGTTCAGTTTTTTGAGTAACATAATTTGTACGTTATACCAGTAGGTCCAGTGCAACCTGAAGATGGCTTTATTTGTTTGCTCTGCTTTTCTGTGCTATTTTTGGAGCACTAAATGAAATAAGAAAATCTTAACTAGCTCCAATACAATTAAAGTTCACACTTCCTGCTCTAATAATAATATCATTACGATGACGCGGCACAGACAACATAAATTCCTGCTAAAAAATGTATTTACACCGTTCTCCCCGTGAAAGAAAATATAATAAAAGTGCGATAAAATATCTCACACCCAACACTACAACAACAAGTTGTGCGCATAAAAAAAGGCTCAAAAAGTTTTCCTTCTCCAGGTTTTTTTTCTAGGTAAAAATATATATCAAGTAAACCGGTATCACCAGAGAAAATAACCCATCTGCCAAAACTGTTCTGCCATTACTTTTAGCCTAGTTATTTTCTTCCTTTTTTCCGAGACTATTTTCTCCAAAAAATATTCTCTTCCTTATCCACCAAGCATGGCTCCTCTGAGTAGGGAGAAAATAAAAGGAAGCGGAGTTGGAAAGCACGAGAGAGAAAATGGAACAAAGGAAGAAAAAGTTTCCTTAAGCTTGTCGAAATGTAAGCCCAGCTAAAGACTAGGTATACAGAAGAGAAGAAAATGGCAAACTGAGTTTTATTTCTCACACGAAAAAAAGCAACAACTTTTTTTTGCTCGAGCTGGCGAAACGAAACTCGATCATGATGTGATGTATAAAAGTGCTCTGTAGCACAAAAAAAAAGATATACTTTTAGCCATTATTTTTTGTTCTCACAAGAAAAATCTTTCATGTTGTTACTTTTTTTTACCTGCTGTAATCACGTAGGAACTGGAGATAAGGTGGATGGCTGGTTCGTGTGTGAAAAATGGAGTTTACTTTGTTTTCTCGGGAGAAAGCAAGGAACTCTCATGTGGAAATGTATTCTACCACAACTTCCGGTAATCATGAGCAGTTATGTAAAAGCAAACGAAGGCCACTTTTAAACACAACTTCAGTTACTTTCTGATGCAAGATACCTACATGGTATTTTTGTGGCATTTCGCTTATAATTTTCTTGAATGACGCTCTACTCCACCTGTCGATAAACTTATCGCTTTGTCTTTTACATAATTTTTTTCTGCAAAAAAAATGGCTCATCTGCTCCATCAATCAGCATACATCTATTACTACACAGATCGACCTAGATGGTAGACAACAAAATGGAAGAGATCCTTCCCAGCTTGAAGATAATCAGCCTCATCATAGTAGGATCGATCGTGATCATCATCTTCGAAAAAAAAATCTTGTATGCCTTTGGCATGCAAAAAAGATGGAGAAAAGAAAGAGAAAAGGACAAAAGGATTTTTTGTGTCTAAAATCTTTTTTCTTGAAAGAAAGAAACTATCGGAGATTCTTTTTTTTCTTCTTTTTTTAGATTGAACAGGAAATGAAACCAGTTCGGGTCTCTCCTCCATTTTCCCACTCACTCAAATTCTGCACAGGTTTTTTCTTCTTTTTTTTAAGTTCTTGGATTCCTTTTCTTCTTCTTCTTCTTCTTCTTCTTGATTCGCTATTCCCACTCGGATCAGAAACGTGCGTGGAACCTACACCACTGCTGCTGCGGTTTCTTATTCTTCTTCGGATAAGGTTCCAAACATTGTCTATTTTTACTGTGTATCACTTTTTTTGAAACTCTACCAAAAATATAACTGGTAAGTACATTTTCTACTTTCTTGCACAAAAAAAGACAAAAAAAGTGGAGGAGTATGGATAAAAGGAAAAGAATAACAAAAGAAGGGGACTTTCTTCCAAGAAAATATAAAAGGAAGAGAGGAAAAAGTAGACAGTATGCATCACCGTCAACTCAACTCAGATGAGGAATCTTTTAAGGACATATCCAAAATATAAAAAAAGATTATATCTTCCTTTTTGTCTACAGAAGTCTTTCATTGAGTATCGAAGAAGAAGAAGAGGAAGAAAGAAGAGACTCACGAGAGAAAAATAGTCATGCATGCATTCACACATATATATATGGACACACATGTTATGCACATATGTGCTGCTATATTCTATAAGCTATTTTGATAAGTACCAAACAAAGAAGAATGGTACAATAGAAAAAAATATACTGGATAGAAGAAAAATCGTGAGGCTGGAACCGTGTTGCACGAAACAAAAATATAAAAAGGAAAACAAGAGACGCAAGAGAAAAAAGGGCGAACCAAGCTCCACTTTTTTTCTGTTTGTCTTTTTCGATGAGAATCCGTGGTGAAATGGTTCCTCTGGGATATCTTACGTCTTAGTTCGTCTACCGTATTAAGGTCTGTGATGATCATGATAATGCTACTACTAACTGTACCATCTAGGTAGACACACAACATACACACATGTGCGTCTACAAAAAAAGTTTTCTTCAGCATAAAAAAATAGCGTTTACGTGGAATTACTCTTGTCTTCTGTATATTTTTTCTGGAGGTAAACTAAACAAAAAAAAGGAAAAAAAAATACTTGGGCGGAGGAAGGAAAAAGGGAAGCGAGAAAGGAATGGAGCTAAAAAAACAGAAACTCCACACGTGTGTTTTTTATATTTTGTTGTAACAAGAGAAAAAAAGCCGTCAGTTGTGCTTTCCTTCAACTTCCGCCTTTCTTTTTTTCTCTTGTTCAATATTTCACAAGTTTTCTGCTTTCTTTTTTTTCTTCGGCGTAAAAAGTTAAGAAAAAAATATAATAACAAGAAACAACAAGGTTATAACAGGAATACCTGGACGTATTCACGTGATATGAGAGATGATGATTGTGAAACGCGCGCGTAGAAAATTCACTTTCTTCTGTGCGTTGAGATCGTAACGTAAATTGATAGCGCTTTATCGAGAAAACTGGGAGAGAACGACAATATTTTTTGGACAATGTGTTCTCGCATAAAATATCCAATAAAAATATTTTTGCTTTTCTGGAGGTGCGTGAGCACACAGTAAACTTGTCAAAAATAACCTGTCAGAATACGGAGTAGTGGTGAATATTTATCTGGTGAAACCAGGTAGAAAAAATTTACAAGGTATACAACCCACCTTATAAGCGGAACAAATAATCTTTTTTTTATTTCTAGATGGTATAATATTTTTCTTTAATATTCAAATGTGCTTATCAATGTGATGTGGCCAAAGATAAGTAGTAGTATGGTGATAGCATGCTCAAAGTATGAGAGTGTTGGTAGTAGTAAACTTTTTCCTGGAATATTTTTTGAAGATATTATTGCCACCGTTAGTCGTGCAATTTATCTATATTTTAATATTTGATGTATCCACGTTCGAGATTAATGGAATCGTAAGTACATGCAAATTTGAATTATGGTAGCATTAAAATTCCAGAGAAGATAAGCTCTGAAAATATTCCTTCCTTTGTATGTGCAAAAAATATACTCACAATGGCGAGAAGTAATACAGGAAAAATTGGATAAAAAAGAAGAAATTCCATCTTTCATGAAAGCAAGCGCGTAGAACACTCCTGTGCCCCATAACAAGAAAGTAAACGAGGGGAGTGAACGAGCTAAACGAGCTAGATTACACGAATGAATGAGAGTCGCGAAGAAGAAAAAAAGTTGAACTTTGTTACAGGAAGTATGCGCAGGTTGTATCCACACACACACATAAAATGTGTACATGTGCGTGCATGAGATACGCACAATATATTTTTTTAGTTTCTGCAAAAAATGGAAATAGTTTTTTTATTTTGTATAATATTTTCTTCCTTGTTGTGCCTCCCACACATGGGCAACTATGCCGTAGCTCCCTCAAAAACATTTTTTATTACTCTATCCCACTTCCTGTCTTGAAGCCTACCATAAAAGCACATATTACTTTAGTGCCTTGCTTGAGTAACCAGCCGTCTTTATTGTCGATACCTTTTTATTGGCGTGGCTGCACCAGAAGACAAGCTGCTTTACATGAACACAAAGAAAGCGGTATATATTTAAAGTTAAAAAAAAGTTTATGCACACAAAATAGTGCAGCTGCTTAAACATGCTTATTATGCTAAAGCAGCTAAAAATTTCGAATTACTTCGGCTTTATTTCTTACTACCTCCTCTTCTGTTTGAGCCTTTGAAGCTGAATCAATTTTTTTGGTACTTTTTATTACCAACTCTCTTTTTTTGGATACGTTCGTATTTCTCTTCGTGCCTACTTCGTGAAGTAATAATGAACTGTAAAGACGAATAATACAAAAGAAGAAAGGGTTAGTTCACTCCATTAGAAAATAACACTTTGCCTCCTCCACTTGTGTTACTCAAAAAATAGTTGTGAATGTGTGTATAGTGTAGTATATTAGGCAATATTATACAACCTAGAAAAAAATCGACTTTATCGTTCTTTCCTTTTCTCTGTAGTTTTCTTTTCTTATCGAGGTGCCATGAACCACCAGCTTAGAGTTCATTTTCCATAGCTGACTACACTACTGACTGTCAAGGACTTACAATGTTTTTTATTCACATATTCCTGTGCGTGTTCAAGAACGACAACGCTCTACCCATAAAAAACTTCACTCTTTTTTTCCTTCATATTTTTAACACTTTATTGCATACAAAATATAGACACATCAGTGTAGTTGTAGTTTCATGTACTGATATGTACAAAATATTAGGAAATTCTAGATTTATAAAGGAGCAGAAGCTCACTCAAGCCTAAAAATGTTCTTTTCCTCCTTCTTTCTTTTCTCCGAGTTCGCTTGAGCGGAATGATCCACTTTCCACACAATATTTTCAAATCACGATGTGTCTCCTGTGCGGACGGATGAATGATACAAAAAAATCAAGAGTGGGAATTGAAAGTTCCAAATAAACTATATTCTTCGAGGAAAAAAAGGGGAAAACAGATACAACGAACCTGGTAAAATTATAAATAGAGAGCAAACGAGACAGACTCGCGAAGAAGTGCACACTTCAAAAAATCTTTTCTAAACACGCCAACCTTCCATTCAAATTCATCTGTGAAGCTGGAAACATTGTATAAAGAATCAAAGATTTTATCCGTTTCTGTAAAATAGCATCATTGGCACTTTTTTTGAGCCGCCTCAATCAAAATAATCCAATTAAGGATGCATACTTGATTCCCTCTCCTCTTCTTCTCAACTTGTTTTTCAACTCTTGCTCATTCAGATTCACAAATCATTTTAATCCCGAGCCAAATTAGAAACACACAAAAAAATAAAATAAAATGAATACAAAACTTTTCTCGCGAGTTGTAAAGTGTAAAAAAAGCCAAAAATCAATTGCCAGTTTGTATCCTTACCTCTGCGAAACGTCATGGTCCTCGACCCTTCCAAAATGGAGAGCCCGTTACACGTGGCATCTCCCGACTGCGACACTCTAAACATAATATTCGGATCCATGAAGAGTGAACTGGCAGCTGGAGGACCAGCTAGTGGATATGCTGAGTGCACAGCGGATGAGTTAAAGCCCATCAGATGGTTCCTCATCATAATATTGTGATTTATCATTTGGTGATGTTGTTGTTGCTGCAATTGCATCGGTTGCATTGAGTGACTTGAGTGTTGGGAAGAGTGGTGGAGACCTCGCACACTGTTACTTCCACCACCACCACCAATCACGTTACCCACGACTGGCAACCCCTTTTTAATTTTCTCGTAGACAAAACACCGAAATCTCTCCTCGAAGCTGGCATGATGGTTGTATTTGATCAAGCCTAGAAGATACCGGGCACTTCCTTCCTTCCATGATGCTAAGCATTGGAGCTCCTCCACTATAAAAAAAATTTTGAAGACAAAAAAACGAAACAAATGTAATGATGATGATGATGACGAGGTTGGAACAAGTAAAAGGAGATGAGTGTTTACAAAATAGTTTGTTGTGTGTGTGTGGTGGAGCATTGATTAAGAATGTAAAAAAAGGAGTTTTAAAAATTCATTAGTTTTAATGTATTCCTTTTTGTAAGAATATATATTCCTTCTTTGGAGAAATCTTGTGTGCATCCATTCATTCATTAAACAAACATCTGCAGATCCTCCCTTTATTTAGGAGAGATTCTTGTGGAACAAAAAATAAGGAAGAGGGAAAAGGGAGGGAGGAAAAGGGGGAAAACAAGTGTAAAAAATGCAAAATAGGGATGAGCTTGGATACCATAATGTTTTTTCGGGATCACCCACACATGCACGCTGTATGTGCACAATAAGAGGAGAATTTTTTTTACCACCACTCATATTCTCGTTCTGAGTGATCATTTATCATTGTGCACCAGCAGGAAAATAAAGTGTGGATATTTTTGGGGGTGAAATACAAGTTGGAATTCGTACCCGAATAATTTTTTTTTAGTTTGGTGGAGCACATTGTGCTTTTTTTAATTTTAGAAAATGATTTGCTTAGTGGGAAGATTTGATATTTGGATGAAAAAATAAAGACGGATGGAAATGTAAAAAAATGTGATGGAACTTGTATAGTAGTTTCCTTGACAAATCATGAAACTGCAGACTGGGACGCTAGTCAATGTAAAGTTGACTAAATTTATGAATCTGTACGAGGTATAAGTGTTGTCTGGCCTGGTAATTATTCTCGGTTAGATTTGGCATTAAAAAAATGAGGAACAAACCTGTGCTCTCAGTTCCTGGAATATCCGGACACGCCTGGTAGTTCAAAAGGAGTCTCGACGAATGTGTGCACGAGTCAACTGGACGTAGCAAATGATGTCAAAAAAATATTATTTAGCAGATCTGAAAGCACAGAATGATTAAAAATAATGTTCCAACGGGAATTTCAAGATGTAGCCATACCGGAAGAGACAGGATAGCGGCACTCCCCATGACCACGGTTGTAGGTGAAGCTCATCGGAGCTCGAAATGGACAGTCTATTGCTTTCGCTTCGAGACGAAACATTGCGAATAAATTTGCATCTCCAGTAATGGTGGAACACACACTGCGAACTGGCCTTCTCTCGGGAAGACAGAATGCTGAGTATACAAAAAAAAAAGAAGAAGTAAGATTTATTGTTAATATTTCCCGTTTCATAATTCTCTTTTAATCACTCAGCTGTAACAAAAAAAGTCTTCCATGAAATATGAGAAATGGGACATACTACAAAAAAAGTGTTTTTAAAAAGTGCTTACTCTCTTTGTACTGGAGCACATTGTAGTGTTTCTCGTGAAACACAACACATCTGAAACAGTCGTCTCGCCTGTAAAGTCATTAAATCACAGAGCAAAAAAAACAAGTTTAGAAAAAATGAAACACCGCAAAATTACTTTCCCCTTTTGATCATTAATCATATTTTTTTGGAGATTGTGTAAACAACCCGGATCTGGTTTTTTAATGTGTTTTCTGCTATTCTATTTCGTGATACATGCTTCCCTTTTTTAGTGCAGCACAAATGCTCACAAACTTACCAAAGAAAAAGTCAAGGTTCTGTATACAAGCTTATCATTTGAATGCACACCAATTTACTAATTATTATTCACAATCTAGAGATCCGCTTAACCAAAAAAACATTATGCTTTCTTTTGTTCAAGGATACCTCCACAAAATGCGATTAGGTGAACCACGGAAAAATAGTAATAAAAGACAATCAATCTGTTTCATTTTGTATCGTTTTTATACTTCCCCTCCGACAACTACAGAAAAAAAATTAAGCGCGCCCCTTTCCAAACCACGGTGCTTTACCATCTCATGTCATAACAATAATCTGTTTCGGTGCAGATAAACCTCTGCTTAATCTAATTACCTGATGGATGCAATAAAGAAAAAAATGGGAATTCTCCTCTCTGCGGTAAATAAGAGTGAGTGAAAAGTAGTATTGTTTGGTGTATCCTATCTCCTTCTGCCACACACACATACTCAACTGCGTTTATGGACACACACACACTCTCTCTCTCTTTCGCCCTTCTTTGCTCCGAAGCATAACAAAACAGCAAATAAAATTAGTGCATAATTCACAATCAACTGGGAGAGATATTTGTGGGGAGGAAGTTCATTTTCCTCCGAAAAAAAATCACATTGTGATTGTGTATCATCCCTGTTCTCATAATCAACCATGAAGGCAAGCATCGCTCAGTCAAATGTTACTACTGCGGCGGTGGGTGATCTTCACGTTACTTTATCACCAAAACCTGCATTGCAACATGAAAGTGGAGGGAAACCTCCTGCACCCAAGATTACACATTATCTCATCTGATGCTCCCAAAAAAAATTTCCGAAGGAGAAGGGGACGCTTAGAATTGATGCTCAGTTTAGTGTAAATGCGTGCGTGTGTGTGGCTTCAATTTTTATTGTCTTGTTGTGCTTCATATTTATAACCATCGCGTGAAGGTGATTATCAAGAGAAGGAAAAAATACTGCTTCCATACTTGCCCACCGGAAAATGACGTAAAAAGTTATAAAAATGTTCTAGCAATCAATTACACTGTTTCATCTTATCATTTTCACGTGACATGGATTACTCTTTCGTTGTACAGACTATGAACCATATTTTCCCCGAGAGGATAAAAATGAACTTAAGATTCCGATCACACATTTGCTGGTTCGTATGCTAGCTTGCAATATTTTTTTTCATGTCACACACATGAAACCAGCATGTTCCATTAGTTATCATGATCATCACTACCAAAAAAATGTGAAAGGGTAAGCATCATTGAAGAAACCTTGTCAAATCAGCCACACGTAGTATATGGTTCACGTGAACTTCATGGCTTTTTTTTGGAAGTCGTTAAAAAATCGGGGAAAAGTGAAAACGGAAGACATGAATTTTTCACTCGACATATATATTTTTTGTTGAACACATTACATGAAAAAAATGGTTGTACAACCACCATTAAGCTAATGGACATGTGCACACAGCTTCCTTCCTCCATTTTTTTATTCGAGAAAAAAAAATCTAAAATTGGTGAGGGTAACGAGCACTTTCTTTTTTTTTCTGCCCATCACACGTCATTTTGCTTGTTGGTTGGATGGATTGACGAGGTATGAGCCTGAGCCAAGTATTATTTTTTTAAAAGTGCATTCTGCACTGTGTAATTTGTAGTGTGTGCTAAAGTTCCTCGTTAAGTTTTGACTTGTAGACTTGCCGGAGCCCTCATCACTCTCGCTTTTTCGGTCGAGACAAAATGATAATTTACAACCAACAAAATGGCTCGCTCCTTCTGACAGCTGGGGAACATGCAAGACTAATTACAACTCACGAAAACTGCGTGCATACATAAAGTCATATTGATCGCGAGTAAAAAAATCATTAGTGCAAGTGTACCGTGTTGTTTTACATGAGTCAAAGTGCATCAAATTAGGTGTTCGCATTTTTGTGGGGAAAATGGAGGAATTTAAGTTGGTAAATGAAAAATGAAAGATGCAAGTTTGATAAATTGTACGTTGATTCATTTTCAAGGTTATTCCTGTGCATCATGGATGATGTAGTAAAGTTAAATTATAGATGGTGAATTTAATCTTTTACATAAATGTAGTTTTCAAACTTTGACGGCGTGATTAAAATATTGGATGAAGACGCTGAAATAAAGCTGAGATTCAAATTTATGTCAGTATAGTTGGGATGTTTGTAATGGGAGGTATGATAGGTAAGCTAAATAGGTTTAATGACAAGTCTCGATTTGTTATGGAAAGCTCATAACCTCAGCTTGTGAGGTGTTCAATCCACAATTTTATTATGTAATTTATTGCAAGTGCGATTAAATGTGGAATGGAAAACAAGAAATATTAAATGGGAAATTACTCAAAGTAAATCAGTGTACACCTAATTCAGAACTTTCTATATTTACTTTTTGCCTATGGCACTTAAATTAGGTAGCTAATTTATTCAAGTCTCAACAAAAATTATATCTATCTTCTTCGTTGAAAAACTAAATCTTCGTATTTATAACCAGAAAATATGTCAGCAATAATGTATTTCGGCACCGAAGTCAACGCTAAAATGTTCGTTGAATTTCATTCACCCTTTTCTGCTGTGACTAACTTATCATGCATAATCTAAGAACATGAGCATTAAGAATCTACAAAAACACTCTTTTTAGAATTTTCCCCACAATTAAAAAAAATCCACAAGCAATACGCAATCTTTTGTTGCACTACTCCCTCGCTTTATGGTGCAGCATCCATATGCCTTCACGTGCCGAAGAAAGCATTAAATTAAAATTTCTAATCATTCCAGGAAAACATTTTAAATACAGGATTTTAATCCTTTTACTTCAGATGAGGCTAATTGAGGCTTTTTTTCTTTCAACGATGTAATAACAAAATGCAAAACAGTTACACTAAATCTATGCTTAAGTAACGTAGAAGTTCTGTATGCAAACATATGGATCAATTCGTTATAAAAAGGGAAAATACATTTTCTTGTTTTGATGGAAGCCATTCACCAGCATCGCTTTTTTTGGAGCAACCGGGCCAGATCCTTTGATTCCCCGATTTTCTTCTTATTTCCCCGTATAACTCGTCCCCATCATGCGATAATAATGGTAGTTCCACAACTCCCATAAAAAAATTGAAGGGAAAGTTTACACGCACACGACGAGAAAAAAACAGACTAGACGTACAGAAAACGAGCGTCGAATTTCAATTAGAGTCACACTGGGGGATTAAAAAAAATGAGCGGAACAAAGAAGAAGAAGAATGGCTGTAATACAATAATGGAAAGATCTTTAACCTGACTCATTCGAAGTCACTCTTACTACATCTCTATCTTGTATAAAAACTCTCTTCAGAAGTGATGTAAACTTACAAAACTAATTTTTTACGATGATGATATTATTACGGGAATATGGGCATAATAATATAAACATGGAATCCCAATTTTACTTAAAATGTTCGAAAAAAATATGAGACACACGCATGTGTTCAAAGATATATTTGCGCCCGGAATTCTATAGCAAGTGAACTTACTTGTAAGTATTTCATGAGAAGAAGGGGAAAGAAGACAAAAACATTCAGATTTTTTTTTTCGACGAACAAAAAATTTGGAGTTTTCCCCGAGATGCACCCGTTACTATTTCCAAGGTTATTTCAATTAGGTAAAATGAGAAAGTAGAAAAGAGGATACTTTTAGACCTCGCCCGAACAAAAAACTCTGAATAGATTTCCCTGGATGGCCATTTACGGTCATGAGAATGGGTTTTCACCTTACCCTTTTTTATGCAAATGAAATAGCTAATAGTACGTAGCATAAAAAATAAGTTTACTTTCAGGATGAATGGTGGTGTTGCATTAAGCAGAGACCAATGCACACATTACACGTACGCACGCATTTCTCTAATCTGGGAAGCCCATAGTTTACTTTAAGATTATGCTTGCTGTACTATGAAGCTTAATCCAACTAAGCTACGTGTGTACTTTGTAATCATGAAAGGGGCACCGTAACAATAATACTATTGTATTGTTAACGAAAAGTGAAATGCATTTTTGCCATCTGTGACCCATCAAAATAATGAATAAATTACCCTTATTATTACCCATCTACTTATCAAATGAGCAAAGAAGGTTGGAATGAGAGGAAAGGGGAGTTAGTTGATGGGCAGTTTTCACGAGCTTTTAGCGTTATCTTGAAGATGACAATTACATAACTTGAGAATATCGTAGCTAACAATAAGATAACCCTTGCCTCTGGCTCGGGCAAAAGTTTATATGTATAAAATACTTTATAACTTGATATACCTAATAAGCATCCCAGACTTGTCAACGGATTTGGTACGGTTTTATCTTTGAATATTCGAAAAAAAGAATACACTCCGTCGTAAAGTATATAAAAGGCAGTGATCTGAATTTATGGTATGCATTGTCATGTATTTCAAGTTGGGAAAATATGTGCACAAGTATAAACTTATGAATTATAGCTTCTTGACATATTCGAATGTGCTACCAGGGATATGTATTTTCCTTGGATATACGTTAAAGCATAGTCAAATAATTCTTAAAGTGAGACTTTTGATATACGTGGGCAAGTCAGTATCTCGTGACTCACTTTTGTTTCAGCGTAATATTTAAGTAGTTTAATCATATAATTCCGCTTTCGCTTCCCTGTTTTCTCCACACACATTGTCAAAATCTATTTACAAGTGCATTCAATCCACTGGTGTGGATTGCGGATGTCAGGAAGTGGAGCCATCAAATTGCCTTTTTCAGGGTGGTACTTTTAAATTGTAAAGCCTTGTCACGCAAAAATTTATTGAATTTTTGGAAATAAGAACTGGTCAGATAGTGCCAGTGAAGCATGAAAGGAGGATGGCGAAGTTTTAGAAATTATAATTGCTCCATTTTCTCTTTTATAATGTGAAATGTGCGGTAGGTGAATTATCTTGGAGTAAAACCGTCGTTCCATTTTTTACCACCACGTTATGTCGTATAAACATCTTTTAATTTGTCCATTTTTCGGCCATGAGTTAGGTGGAAGACTCGGGAACGTGTGTAGAGAAGCGAAATCAAATACTGTCAAACCATTTTAAAGTTACACTGAAACTAAAGTGAGTCAAGAGATAATAATTTCCCTACGTACTTTAATAAATTTGGACCATAAAGCCCAACATACCTTAATAACTAAAGCGCTGAACTTTCTGTTTGGTTTTAAGTAACGGCGGTAAAGTCCACCTTCTTTTATATGTAATACATACATGATAATTTATCAAAAAGGAGATAATACTTTCACGTACTCATTATACACGAGATATTTCTCTCCGTCGGCTTCCACACAGCGCCCCTTGATATTAATGGTGCTCCGCGTGACAGTGATGGTTTGATGAACCCCGGACTGGAACCAGTTTCCTTCCCAGTGACTCGGAAAGTGACATCCATCTCCACCTTTAAAAACAACAACAACATGAACATTTTTAAAATAAAAAAACAATATCTCGCATGACTTCATGAATTATGCACACACACACCATAAGTTTTTAGCATTAATGTCCCCACATTTTTCAGTGTTTGTGCTTATTACTCTTGTTTTTCTAAAAGACTTTCTTGGCATCTTTTTTTTTCTCTGCGAAAAAAATGAATTTTGTTTTTCAGCGAAAATAAGTTCTTATTTTTAACTCCGACGCATTATACACACGCTATCCCTCATCGTCACCATCCTTCCAGATGCCACTTCATTCTCACTCCAAGCTTTTGCTTTCTCTTCTCTGCCGAGAGACAAAACGATGGAGAGACAGAGACTGGAATATATGAAAATGAAGACAAAGAGTAAACTGACAATTGTAGTCAACTTGGGGAATGCTCCATCACATCTCATTACACACTTACGCATTTTTTTCTACCGCCAACTTGATGCATCTGTCTTCCCGGAAAATTTACGCGGAGAAAATGTATACGCACCACTTTCAGTCCTGATGTGTGCAGTCAGAAAAAAAGCCTGACATAATACTGGTATTTATTACTTCATACATGATGTTTTCTCTGGAGTAAAAAGCAATATTTTTTGGATGGTGATGATGATGGTGGTGGTGATGTGTGAGTGTGAGAGTATGGCGGATGCTGCTGCAGTGACTCAACTTTAGTAGGTAAAGTTGCTACCAATTTCTCTCTCAGCACATAAATATGAAAAAGAAACTTTATATATGTACATTTATGATCACACGCAGTCTGTGTGTGCGTTGTGTGAATAACTGTGAAAAAACAAAAACAACAGTTGACAACCCCGTCAGTGGAGAAGAGCGAGTGTAGTTGATGGATGGACACTTTATTCTCCAAAGACACGCACCAAAAAAATATATACATGTAGCCAGCCACACATGTACCATCATCATCTTCATAAAACATGGCAAGGCAAAGTTGTGTGAGCTCCACACACAGAAATACAAAAAAAAGATATTCGGGCACTTTTACCTACTCCAACTTTATTTTTTTAGCTGCATTGGATACAACAGCTTTGAACAAGAATTTTTGTTTCTGGAACGTAAATATAATGGAGCGTAAGTAACTATGCAAGTGTGTAGCAAATGATACAGATCCATTGAGACAAGTCGAGTGGCTCCTTTTCCCTCATTTTTTGTTTACTATGAAGTGAGTGGTGCACTTCTACTAGAAACAGAAATGAAGCGAGCCAAAGTTAATAATTTTCTTTCCTGGCCACATGAATGCGTGTTTTTCACTCTTCCGAAAGTGAGTCTCCCTTTTCACATCCAGTCAAAAGTTGCAAGGGAGACGAGAGAGAAAAAAAGTTTACATTAGAATGCACTCTCCTAGCAAAGCTCTCTCTCTGCTCCACTCGACTCTCTGAAGAGAAGAAGAGAAGACGGGTATTGGAGTTTGTACAAGTCCATCGTATTTTTGGAGTAGAGGTCTCCCTTCAATGATGTGAAAAATGGGAGAAGAGTAGGAAATAGGGTAGTACGGACTTGCATCAATAATACATGATAAATAAATGTTTATCTCGTGTAACACTGTTTGCGAGTGACATGCCTTGGCTCAAGAGAAAATATTGCAGAACTCCCTAAACTTGTGTGGTCATAAAGTGTACATTACATACGTTATTTCTTTCAAATATATCAAGAAAATTCTAAAAATAAAATGTGGATATCACAAGAAACACAAATATGAATTAGGTGGCCCATTAGCAAAAATTTAATTTTCAAGTTAAATTAAAACTTCCTAATAAGTAGTAGATCCCATTTTTTATAGTTTCCTCTTTTCAAACTTACCTTGTGTCCTAATTTACTGCTCCGAAATAAAGTCTTCATTAGAGAAGGAGGTGCTTTTGAACCCATTGTAACAAATTTAAATTTTTTCCTTGTAATCCTCCACCCATTACTTCTGTCACAGAAGGAAGAATTATTGTAATATGGAGTTCTTTCCTCCTGTTTTTATATTTACTACAATGGAGAAAGATATATGGGAAAATATTTTTTTCACAAGGACATAACAAGCATTAATACTAAGCAAAAAATAGATGAGAAATTTTTTAACACTTTCATAGTAGAAGGTCGGCTCCACACTCGAATGTGTTAACTTGTGTGGCAACTTTTTCCAACAAGAAAATTTCCCCGCCCACAAAAAAATTTTGTTCCAACAAAGAACCAAGTTCCACATCTATGAAACATTAAATTTATGTACCTATTTTTAGTCCAGGTTTTCAGCGCACCACCACCACCACCGTCAATATTTTCAAATATGACTAAGCCGTCCAGCCCATTCCGGAGAGCTCCTTCTCTCCTAATATTTCAGGGGAAAAAACTAAAATCTCATCCTTTTCCCTCCAAAAAAAATAGTTGTAGTAGAAATGTACATTGTACCATCTCGAAAATGTGGTGTACTATGTTGTTATGTGGTGCTGGCTCGTGAAGAGTACGTGGAACAGATATTATTGTGACGTGATTAGAGTGCTGAAGAACGTGTTACAACATAAAAACACACTTTCACACACAAGCCATATCTTGTAGCTTCCATTTTCCACCACCACCACACAAATGGACTGTCTCATGGAACATCAGGGTAGAGTGAAGACGAGAAAAAAACAAAGGAGGAAAAAATTCATGAGGACCTTTTATGTTTCCTTCGTGCACCACTTTCGAGTTGAGTCAACCTATATATTTCTGTGAATATAGGAGAGACGCAATATAAATATATTTATTATGGAAATGACTAGCTTGTGTGCACAGACACACATCCCATTTGTTCCAGCTTTGAACACTTTCCTGTTTACCCTTAACTTTGCTGCTGGAAGCTTAATGTGCCCTCCATGTGTTGTGTGTACGGGACCATTAGTCAAGTGTGCAGTGGAGCAAGACCATTTTTTATGGAGGAGGAAATAGGATATATTGTAGGTAAGCTCCACACTCCCGAACACTCCAAAATAATGTTAACTAGTGGTACACAGCACAGAAGGTGGAAGCAACCAGTCTAGTTTACGATGACGTGTTATCAGATCGCTACAAATCGCACCGAACAGTGACACCTTTAACCGCCTACTTTAATCTTCCAAAATGCTCCGAAGGAAGCGTCTCACTGTGTCTCTGTGTTAACTGAAGCCAAAAATGGTGAAACAAAAAATAGGTACATATATCTTCACATCCCGAACCAAATATGTACACTACATTAAATCAGGAAATAAAAGGAAAGGGATATAACCTTGTGCGACAACTTTTCAAAAGGAGCTTCTCTCCAAATAATTACAGTGCTCTCCCAAACGACTCACGTTCTGCTCCGTTCGGTCGATTGCAGAAAGAGTAAAAAATAAAATTAAATATTACAGGCTCCTTTTTTGCAAACAAGTTAGTCTGATCGTTTGTGCTCAATAAAAAAGGAATACACGTGGACTAAAATGTGTGTAGGTATAAACCCCGTTTACCATTCAAGGGGAATTCTAAAAACATGTTACCAGAAATTCTTGCCTATCACAATAGGTATTAGTTGCAGGATCTGTTGCGGATGTGTGTACCAAATTTCACGTTTATACATTAAGATTTACCATAATTATGCCCCGAATCAGTTTGTTATCCATTTTCAGGTGTTTACCAATCGAAGGGAATTTTGACAAAAATTGTGTTTTCGTCACGTGATGGCCACCATTATAGTTTTATAATGTTTCTC
>JAHZNF010003330.1:3614-20059 GCA_027744215.1 Troglopedetes dispersus | reverse complement strand
AAAAAAAAACAACGGCACCACTTCTCCATTTCTTTTTTTGGAACTTGTGTTCTAAACACTATAACGTGGTTTGCAACTTGGAGCGTTGTTCTTAAAATGTGTCCATGTGCACGCACATATTGTACCGTTGTGTGTTGGGGAATCACGAGAAAATATATTTTTTCTTGGCTCACTCACACCACCACACGCACCAGAAAGAAAGACAAAACACCAACATGACTAGATCTTGAATCTCCGACTCCCACAACAACAATTTATGAAGGACGTGGGAAACTCAGTTATCCCACAATGCAATGTGTAATGCTCCACGCAAAAAAAAACACACACACACTAACCTCCACTTATTTTCAGCTGGGAAAAAAGTATTAAGCATGTTTTTGCAAACTTTCACGACCAACTTTATTTCTCTGGGTTGCATGATAAATGTTTTGAATACAGGTAGTAAAGGAGGTAACTAACAAGTCAGGTTATTTGGTGGTTGTCGATGACCATGGAATAGTTTTTTATGAGAAAAATTTCAAATAACTTCCCTCATTTTTTTCATGAGAATCAATGTGCTTCAATGTCTCCTTCATTGTAAAGAATGAGCTTCTCAAGTTTCAAAACCGATAAAAGTAAAAGTTACAACTTACAATATGTGGAAATGATGAGCCGGTCAACCGCGTCCTTCTTCAGCTTCGAGTTTTTCTTGCCCATTTTGTGTTCACTTTTGGTTTCGTCTTGGTTCCAATTTTTTTCTGGTATTTTTTGTTGTTGACGTGTGGCAGTTATGGCGTTACTGGGCTCTGATGCGAAATATTATGTACGGGTAATAATTCCAATTCGGAGTAAATGATGCAAACAAAAGTTGATTGTATATTATACGTGTCCAACCAAAAAAATAATAACAAATTACTTGTGTGAAGAAAAAAAAGTGTTTCTTATAAATATGAAATGTATTGATATGTTTTCCCTGTTTTTCCTACAAACTGCTACAACAGTTTATATATTTAGTGTGCCTCCAGACTAGAGAGAGAGGAAAAAATGAGTTGATTCCTTCTCATCAACTTTTCCACTAAATCATGGTGCGTTCACTACTTTTTTTTCTCAAGGTTTGGTTCACCCAAAGAAAAGCCATAAAAGTGAACCTGGAAAAAAACACACCACTTTACCAAGAGAGTAGTAGTTTTTTCTTATTTCTTGTACTTTTTTTATTGTTTGTTGTGTGATGTATTGTATTTATAGATGTGTACGACTGCCACATAAAAGAACTATAACGTTATGTAGTTGCATACTTCCCCAGAACTTTTTTTTACTGTTCTTTCCTTTTCGAATGATTTTTATAGCGCCACTCGTTTGCGCAAAATGAGGAAATGGAGCGAGCTGCAATTTTCATCTGTCCGTCCACAGGAAAAGAAAATTCTTTTGAAAGTTCAGGGCAAGTGGAGGCAGAACACTTTAGATATAATTCTTTTGTCACTATGCTTTTTTCTCTGCCTTTTATAGGTTCACCAACACGTGCGCACAAAATATCTCTATAAAAATACAGACAAGGTCATAATATTATGGACACAGTCTCACCAGTCTCGCTCAAAATTTTCGGCGACGTTTGTTAATTTATTGAGAATAGTCAGAAATAATAAAATTCAAAGATCGAGTTCAATCTTTGAAATCATAAAGTTTAACGGGTTGGACGCCAATTGACAAGCAATTAACGATTTGTAATACGTATTAACATATTTTAGCTTCCATCCTCTCAGATTGTTAATGTTACTCATTTTTGGCTATGTAGAGGATATTTAGATAATCATTAGTCTAAATATCCTCTACATAGCCAAAAATGAGTAACATTGGATTTTAGCTTCGTCAATTTGCAAATTGTATTCACCAATGTCAATGAAAGTCAATTCTTTTTCTCGAGACAATTCGTTCGACAAACTTCTAAAAAATCTGGAACCTTGAATATTGGACACGCACTTATATTCTTTAGTTTTCTCTCTTTTCCTTTGAGCTTCTATGAAGGAACTTGTTTTAAGGGAAATTGCTACACTTTGCTCCTATTTTCTACAGAGTGAGAAAGTTGTACAGGAAAGTGCCATTTCCTCTCTTTCTCAAACTACAACTATTTTTTTGAGATCGTGACAGCAATATCGCGACTTATAGTAAAAAAATGTAATAATATCTACAGTTTCTCTTTCAACAGTGAAAACATGGGTATTACTATAAGAAACGGGTTTATTTCCGATAACATGAAAAAATTGTTCACTTTTTCCTTCTCTTTTTATTATTGGTACGATTTCTTCTCTTATTCGGAGTGTGGTAAAGGCTGCAGCCTTCAAAGGAAAAACTATTAAGTGTGCACTTTCATTTTTTATACTTTCGTGAAACCTAACCACTATTATTAGTCAAGACTTATCAAGGGAAACAGAGAGCAAGCTGGTGCAATTGATAATTGCGATACAGCCAGGAAGTTGCCTATTGTTTTCACGTCAAGAGCTCTACTATTATTCTCTACTATGATTACATAGGAAGAGAAAAGAGAGAAAGAAAAGAATTACATGTAATAGTGGTTCAGATTGGTGATGTAATAATCACTAAAACATTGCTGGCTTGATAACTTCCTATCTTATTTTTTTCAAGTGGAACAGGTAGGTGTTACTTTAACTTCCTACTACAGAGCATAAATTTTTGGTAATAAATCAAGAAAGTGGCTATTCACATTTTTTTGTCGCACGCTAAATTTTTTGTACACAACAGGTGGTCCCCTTGAAAATGAATTGGGACGGATGATCAAGATAAGATCACCTGATGCTGCTCCATAGAATTTTTTCACACAAGGAAACTCGAGTTTTTAAAAATATGGTTTAGACAGAATTGCAGCACTTACTCGCAGTTATTGTTTAAAACTGATGACTTCACCAATTTCAACTATTTTTGGTGAAGTTGTCGAAAGTCTCTTCTGGCACATGTCAACCAGAAGGAATATATATTCTTATCGTGGGAAAAAATGCTCGAACAAATGTCCCGTCGACTCGTCTCCAGTCTTCCCTTTTCGTTACAGCCTTTTTCCCACAAGAAAAAATGTAACTGATGATGACAGGTAAAAAGAAGGAGGGAGCTTGTTTCCTCCGTTTTTCCTCCACGAAAAAATTCTCAATTTTCTAGTTCAGAGACCACCCTTCCAGTTGGCTCCAAGCCTGGTGTCAAACGTCATTTGTTTTGGGACGGAAGTGACGTGCCAAAGTGAGTGACTTTTGAGACACAACTTCTTTCTGCTCTTCCTTTCTAATCTGTGATGACGAAGTTGACAATTGTACTTTTTTTATGTTACCACTGCTCATATATGTACAACATGGCTATCAACACAGGCTTGCTCTTCCCAAACGTCAGAGAGAATACTCCTTATTTTTCTGTGGTGAACATGCGGGCGACAGAGCTGATGGACAAAGACTGTGCGCCACAGGAATGAAACTTTATGCGAACTCCTACTTCACAAATGCACACACACACACACTCCTTTTAAGTCGAGCTACAACTTCTTTCTGCTCTTCCTTTCTAATCTGTGATGACGAAGTTGACAATTGTACTTTTTTTATGTTACCACTGCTCATACATGTACAACATGGCTATCAGCACAGGCTTGCTCTTCCCAAACGTCACAGAGAATACTCCTTATTTTTCTGTGGTGAACATGCGGGCGACAGAGCTGATGGACAAAGACTGTGAGCCACAGGAATGAAACTTTATGCGAACTCCTACTTCACAAATGCACACACACACACACACTCCTTTTAAGTCGAGCAGCGGCTGGAGCAGCAGGAGGAAAAATACACAAAAAAACTCACCGCGCTTTTTTTCTCCACAACAAGTACTTCAGCGATTATGTACAACTTTTTTTTAGTGAACTATAGTCATTCAAGTCAGAAGAGTAACCAAAAAAATAATGGTGGAGCACGAGTCATGTCTTGGCTTCATTTTTTATTTTCTCCTATGATATTAAATATATATATTTTTGGCAAAGGGAAAATTGCACACAAAACTATTACATTTGGAAGAGTACAACGTGTAGAAACGCGGACAAACATTGCAGAAAAAAATTGCTCCATGTAATATCAAGTCTGGTTTTCTTTTTTTTCATATCACACACGACATCCATTTATGGTTTTGGTGTTGTGTCCTCTGAGTTGTGTGTGTCTAATACCGCGCTCGTCTCCTCTCAACTTTTCCTTGCTTTTGGGGATTCCGCCTTCGGCTTAAGTGTAATATTCGTTAGTCTGTAGTGAAGTGACACGGGAAGCTCACTCGGCTCCATTTTTTTTTTGCCTACCACGAAAAAAAAATAGCAGTGGGGAAAACTACTACAATTCTCTGTCCAAATGTCTTCCTCTCTCCTTGTCTGTTCGCGCTGGCTTATCTGTGTCGCAAAGCTTGCCATGTAATGGTTACACATATCATGTACAAAAGAAAATGACGAATGCATGTAAAAAACACTCTCATATTTCTTTACCATTGATAAGCAGAGCTAAGATTTAGGCCTGAAAGCTGTACGATTTTCATGGAGTTCTTTTAACAAGTGGAGTTCATCTAGCTCCAAAAAATGTGCACATAAAATTCTAATATAGTACAAGATGAAAACTTTTTTTAGAAGAAGGAGTAATAGTAGTAGTATTAGTAGCATTACCAAATAGTTTTTTTTGCAGTCGAAACTTGTGTGAACCATGGCTCCTATCCTTTCTCTTCCCGTTCTTTTTTTTCCTATATTTTGTTCCCAAATACTTTTTTTTCTATTCCTTGGGTATTCCCAATACATAAAATAGTACGACCGTTGAAAATATATCCACGCTTCGTTACTTTCCCTTTACGTGTGTTCGGTTTTGTTCCCTTGTGTGAACAGAAAAAAATAGTAGAGAAGGAAAGCAGACAAGTGTATTTGCCATGTAATGGTTACACATATCATGTACAAAAGAAAATGACGAATGCATGTAAAAAACACTCTCATATTTCTTTACCATTGATAAGCAGAGCTAAGATTTAGGCCTGAAAGCTGTACGCTTTTCATGGAGTTTTTTTAACAAGTGGAGTTCATCTAGCTCCAAAAAATGTGCACATAAAATTCTAATATAGTACAAGATGAAAACTTTTTTTAGAAGAAGGAGTAGTAGTAGTATTAGTAGCATTACCAAATAGTTTTTTTTGCAGTCGAGCCTGTGTGAACCATGGCTCCTATCCTTTCTCTTCCGTTCTTTTTTTCCTATATTTTGTTCCCAAATACTTTTTTTCTATTCCTTGGGTATTCCCAATACATAAAATAGTACGACCGTTGAAAATATATCCACGCTTCGTTACTTTCCCTTTACGTGTGTTCGGTTTTGTTCCCCTGTGTGAACAGAAAAAAATAGTAGAGAAGGAAAGCAGACAAGTGTATTTTCTTCTCTCCGATATATGTATTTGTGTGTGTGTGTGTCCATATTACATGGTGCTAGCTAGGTATTTTCCTTGTGAAAAAGCCGCAGCGCATGTCTCCACTCACCGTGGCATTTTCTTTTCCGTGAGAAAAGCAACTTTCTTCTGGGAAAGGAGACTTTCTGTGTGCAATATTTTGTGAGTGTGCAACTATGTAATATTTTGCTGCTAGTTCTCTTCTGTGTTGTCCCTACTTTCGAATGGAAGGAGAAAAAAGTTTTTTTTTCTTCAAGTTTATTCCAGTTCCTGTGTGTCTATCTTTGAGCCTTATCTAGTCTTTTCAGAATGTACATTGAAGAAGTGTAGGTGGTGGCGGAGAAAAATATGGAGCATTTGGAGTAGCAGTAGTAGCGGAGCAGTAGGAGTCGCATAAGCATCACAGATATCTTTTCTCTGTTTTTTCGGGTTCCTTTTTTTCCTCGTAGTTTCTTTTACTTCTTTTTTTTGGCTTCAGTTTTTTTCGTGGAGAGAGGAAAAAGCGAATACAACAGAAAATTGGGTGGATGGATGGTTGATATTCGAGAGGATTTTCCAAACGGGCAAAAAAATGTGGGTGATGGAAACAGAGGAAAATTGCTTTCCAACCTTATTTCCATTTTCCCTACGAGTGTGCACGTCTGTGGCAATAAGTACTACACTTGTTCAAAAAAAATGTACACATGACCATGCAACCATGGTCTCAATTGAATACCACGTTCACCCAGTCGACTGCTCCATAAATAATGGGAGCATTGACGAGAGAGGAAAAAAGTGTCTCCTTTTTCCCTTTGCTCAACAAAAAAATATATCCAAAAGGATTATATATGCATGTGTGCACAATTCCTCTCTCTCTCTTTAAATACAATGTAGAGAAAATACATAAAGTGAGTGGAGTCGTCATACAAAACCTTGCAGTTCAATAATGACACTGTTGTAGCGTACAAATGGGCCATTATTCTCCTTTCTTTTTTCCTTCTGACATTTTTTTCTTTCTCTTTTTTCGGTGTACACATTACACGAGTGAGTATAGTATACAACACAATCCTTTATATTTTCGAGGGTTATCAATGACGTGCATGCTACTGGAGAGGAAATGCGAGAGAATGGAGCAGAATGGGAAATCAAACGGTAGTATTCCTAATTGTAATATTGGGCAGAAAGAAACAAAAAGTATTTTTTTCTTCTTGGAACAGACAGACCACTCCGAACAATTGGAGAAGAAAATTGTGAAGGAGACTGGGTTATGTAGACCTTCATTATGTTTTAATGTGACAGAATATATGTAAGTGTGTGCACCAAGTTGGCATCACTGTGTCCAAAAAAATGAACATAGAATCAGTATGCTTATGTATGTGTATGTATCTTTATGAGCAGAGTATTATAATTAAGGGTGCTTTTTTCTAAAGTGTAAGCATATATTTTTTGGTAAGCGCGCGAGGCCATTAATTAGTGCGAATTATTCTCCAATTTCCGCACCAAGTAATCTCCCAAGTAAAAGCCACAGAAACAAAAAAAATCCTACTTCTACAAAATGAATAGAACGACACAATTCCTTGACGTCGTCTTCACTCACACAATTCCTTTTTTGCTAATTTGATGGTGGTCTGAGCAGTGGTCAGTGAAGAATGTCAAGTTGGACGGGACATGACAATTACGGAGCTCCTTGTTTCAAAAAAACATAATGCGCTGTTGTAGACTTATAACAATAATGTGAAATGGGATAAGGAAGAACAGTGGTAAATTTTCTGTGGCATTTTAACTCCTTCAATACGAGCATCCATTTTGCGTCTTCTTTTTGGTGGTGAAAGTAAGTGAACCATGTCCACGATTAGATGGACCGTTACACTGCTCATTAGTGATTGTCATATTGTTAGAAAGAATGGAGGTAGGGAAAACGAAAAGATATTTAAAAAGGGTGGAGTAAGCTTCATTTATGGACACATTACTTGATGGTGGAATAGAGCTTGAGTGTGCTACTTTCATTCTTTGTTTTAAGTTCTGTTGATAAGGTGGGCCTTTCTTGTTTTGTTTCGGGAGCTCCGAGGTGAAGCCATTTTATTAGGAGACAATATTGTGCAGAGAAAATGAGTTGTGTCTACTCTTCTTTTGTTTTTTTTCTCGTACCTCCCTTGATTAATAGAAGTCGGATGGGAAACGGGTGAAATTGGAATTATTGGAGCATTTCGAACAAGCTTCCCCGAAAATATGTGGACACACTGTACATATCAACTTATTAGATTTTCGGTATTGCATACGGAATCGTGCCTGGTGGCGGTTTCCTATTGTTTATACTGTCCATAAAATTTTGTGGGGAAGGAGACAAGAAGTGTTCTCGGCTGGAACAATGCTCACACAACTCACAGAGCCCAGAAGACACACACACACATGCACACACAAAGATGGAAAACTACTCACATTAATGAAAACAAATGAAAACTGATAAAGTGACTGGAATCATGTGAGAGTGAAGTAAATATCGTATAATGATCCAGAGTTGTTGCTTGCGGCGGGCAAAGCCTTATACCACACAACAAAACACAAAGCCATCCTTCTAATAATATAATATGCTTGTGTCCATAAATATTTCTCTACTAACCATGCTCTTCTTTTGCTGCTGGAGAAAGGAACCAATCTGGGGAATTCTTGTTGATGATGGTAGCCAGGAAGCTTCGTAATAAGGATACACCATGTTTAGCACAGGAAGCTACGGATAACACAAGAAATGCTTTGAATCCAGCACAAAAAATATATATTGTCTGTTTTATGGTTCCGTGAACTCTGGCTCATTCCTCTCATTTGAATGCACTAAAGCTGAACCAAAAAGGTTGGGTTCGCAAAGTTCTCTGAAGCTAGCTAAACATAATACCATGTCTACATACATACATAACATATCTTATATTACCCGTGTCTGCTCATCTCTGGGAAAAAACATGGTAATGACGATTCAGCCCGTGTTAACTTTTTTTTGCACACATCTGTTCAGAATTATGGAAATGCTAATAACATGTTCCAGCAGCACAACTTACTAAATAATAATGTAATGAGGAGAATTGTTCTTTTTTTGTCTGGTGTTCGCACTCTGGAAAAGTTTTCTTTTATTGTGATGCCGATTACACACATGTGTGGTAGGTAACACATTAATTATGCACACACACAGGGGATATGATGGTGCTAATGGGAAAAAGTGAAAGATGGTTATTCCTTCTACGACCTGAAAACTGCCATTTGTTCATTTAAATATGAGCTGAAAATGAGGCTTGCAAATTATGTTTGTGGCAATTAATTAAATTTTTTTGGTTATTCAATTTGAGTTTGGACGAAGTCTTTGCCTTTTTTCTTTATTCTTCCGAAAAAAAATCCACCATTTCTTATCAATTCAAATTTTTCCGTCTCTAAAACAATTCAAATATGAATATTCATATAATATAATATTTCATATATATATATATATATTTATATATATTCCAACATTGTAAGTAGTGTATGTAAATAAAATTGTAGAGTAAGATAAGACGCAAGAAACCACATTAAATATTACAATATCATATAGATTATCATAGTTTAGGTAAATATTATTATACAATCAACATTAAAAAGAGTAATGGTTTATAATGATTTCTTTTGCTTAAGCTAAAAAAATTGCTTATCATTAGGTAGAGCACAGATACCTCAGAATAATTTACTAATACATTTGAAGTATGAAGGTAGTACAAGGTATGTAGATGGTATAATATTTTTTTTGTGTGTGAATAAAACAGAATGGAAAAAGTCTTAAGTTGTAAAAAACACCTGTATTTTTGACATGCATGGACAGTGTATAAAGAATTTAGTTTTGCGGAGGTGCTTCTTCTGCTGCACAACACTAACACTATATATGTAGTTGCTTATCATAAAAATTGTAAAATGATGAACGTCTGACGAATGAGTTTTTCTTGTGTGAAAAGGTGAGTAAAGTTTTGTTTTAGGTAGTCAATAATGAGTATGCTGTTTTTGTTGTTGTTAAAATTAGTAATCATAAAATGCTGGAGAGACTTGCCTGGAGAAAGAATGTTTGAACTGTTTCTACCCAACTCTATTTCTTTACGCATAAAAGATAACATACTTATCTACAATTTATATAATATGACTCTATTGTGGTACGATAAACTAGAGTATATAAACCAGTAATTTTAATGACTATATTTTCACTACTTCTGTCCACTATAATTTTTTTCCACGTGATAAGTATTTACTTCATAATTATCAACTCTAGAATTTAAAAGAGATACTTACTTACTTATTCACTAATTTGTGTCCACTCCCAAGAAAGAAACACGCTCTTCAATTAACCTATAATCACTAATCACAGCTCTTAAATATTGTTACCTCTAAATTAAAAAGCGTACAGATTTCAAGAAACAATTTGTAAGCGTTATAATTTACATGGTAAACATTCATTGTTGATTTTTTTCAAAAAGTAAATAATTGGGTTATCCCGAACAATTAGTAGCAACAAGCACGCATTCAGTCAAGAAACAATTTTCTCAAGAAAAGTCGTAACACAACAAAAAATTAAGCAGACTGACTTTGATATAATAACACAATACATTGATCCACATTAACTTTGACCAAACATACTTGCGCAAATATTCAAGCTTTGGAAGGAATCATTCATTTGTTTGAACAGCAAACCATTGATAATATGTTGTGGCTCTAAATTATCTACACATTTAAATGAAACCAGATCCACATGCATTCTCAGTACGACGTCCTAACTATACTACTAGTAATAATATTCATTGTTTCATTGTAAATTTTACCTGCTACATACCTAACGAGTATCATTTCTGTATGGCTGAACCGTTAACAGTAATAAATTTAGCCTATCAAATCTCCCTATATTTATAGATATATATATATAATTTTTTTAACTTGTCTGTAAATATCACAAAGAAACAATGCTTTTTGCAAAAAACACAGGTACCATACATGCCCTTTGCTTACCTTCTTCCATGTTATTTTTTTCTTTCAGAGATAACCAAAGCTTCTTTCTTTTTAGATAATCTACACACATCAAATTACGTTTCATCTTTATCAATAAATAAAATCTCGGAGATGGATATACTCCTCCCGGATGGATAACTTGATTTTCGTTTCCTTTGAGCGGTACTCCATTAATACACTTCCTCGTCAAAGTCAAATCATGCCAAAAATGTTGCCTAAAGGAAGCCTGTCTCAACGGAAGAAGGAAGATAAGCAAAGCTGCATGAAGTACTTGAGTACAACACGTACATATTTATGTATGTTTATGTATTTTTTCATATATATTTTTTGTTTGCTTTGATGTAATAAATCGTTTTGTTTGGAATGATGTGGTATTTTAGTTTTTTTAGTGCAAAGAAGAAACATTTTCTGATCAAAGGATATTTTTTTTATCTCATTTTGTTTGTGTTAATAATTATTATTATGTTAATTCTATTACCTCAGATGTGATGTAAATTATGTAATACGCTTTATCTTAAAACTTTCTGTAACTTCATTGTTTATAATTGTCGCTTGTTGTAGTTGATAACTTTTTTGTAAAAAAGACTGGCAAAAATGAATAACAAGTATCTCTTTGTTGACTAATATTTTTTTCGCGGAATATCATAATTACTATGATCTGAGCAATCTGGGATATCGTCCTTTTTCTCAAATATCTGTTTCCATCAATTTAACTTGAAATTTAAAACGTTTGGAAAACGATTTCGTGCCAATGTGTCCAAATCATTCTTATCAAAATGAACTGTTATCAGGATGTGATTTTTTGGATAGTTAAGTACAAGTCAGCTCAAAATTTCCAAATCTGAGTAAATTGATAAAGGTTTCCATAAAGGTGCAGTTAGTACACTTATCAAGGAACGAATTTGTTTGAATAAAAAATGGTTTCATGAACACATGAGAAAAAATTCCTCACCACACGCTCCACTTCCATTCACCTTTCATGCTCTCAGTGTGTGCAATGAGTAGAAAAGAAAACAAAGGGAGAAACACTTTGCCAATTTTCTAGTGCAAAAAAATTGTGTCAAGTTTTTATTGAAGGTATAATAAAAGTTACTTTCGCTTTCATCTTCACAGTGGTTCATTATTTTAAACTTTAAAGTCATTCATTCTGTTGACAAAAAATCTCCCTTTCTTATCATTGTTAAATATCTTATACCCACCATTTTCCTATTGTTGTAGTCACGTTCAAAAAATATATGTACAGATAATCAACTGTATATTTTTGTTTTGCTACAATTTTCCTTTTTAAAAACTTAAGCATATACTTCTTAAATAATTTCACATGTGGAAATTTCTGCCCAGTAAATTTTTCATGCCTTATCTTAGATGTGTAGATGTATCAATAATTGTTGTTTGAAGTAGTTGTGGTATGGTAGTAGTGTGTGTCCAGTAAATTCTTAACGTAGTCATTATAATTCTTGCGAGCTGAAGTCCAAACTTTCTATACAACTTTTGATTGAAGTTTGGAGTTTCGTTTTTTTGGAAGGCGGATGTAGTCGAAGAGAAGTGCATGGATTTGAAGTGATAATATTTTTTTAAGTCCGGAGAATACGGTAAAATTGTATAAAGTAAGTTAGGAGCTGCACCATTATTCTCCTCCCAAGGACAAGGCCTGTCAAATTTATGAGCAGAGTATATGAATTAATTTCGTGAGGCATGATATATTTATGAACACAACTTTTTTTTGGGAATTCCAAAAAGTCCATTATTTAAACTTGGATTAACAATTAATTTTGCTTCGGCGAGCGAAATAATAGAAGCAGATTGAGAATTTAATTTTAGTGAAAGGTAAAAGAGAAATATGAAAGATCACAGAATGGAAAATATCCTCAGTGAGTTTCACAGCCCATACATTTTTCAAGCCGTGCAGTTAGACATAACCAAGATAAGTTGAGATTTGAGCCTAGTAAAATATTTAATCCTCAATTCATTCATTATAAAGTATAGCACTCGGGGCGGCCCTGGAAAATCTCGCATGGAGCCCCGACCGACCACACAAACAAATGCACATTGCGTAAAGTGAATTGTTAGCCGCAATACTTACAAATGTACACTGAAGTAGAAATATCATCGTACTTTTTTATTCCGGAGCTAAATAATAAGTGCGGCCTGGGTCTCCCCAGAAAGTTTAAGAGTTTTGACTTATGATTCAAGCTTCACACAAACTCCTTCTTCCATTTAAACGAAGCTGATTACGATGAAACTAACCAAAACGGTGGTTAAGTCACCAAAAATATTTTGCAGGTCAAACTTGTAAACCCGCTAAAGTATGAATTTAACATCATAAACAATTTCTTGAGTACGGCGAACAATTTTTGAGTATTACAGGTTACAAATAATTGCGAATCATTGATAAATGAAGCTGGAGTTGTTTCATAAAAAAGAACAATTACACAACCACGAACTCTCATATCTTGTTTTTACGGGGCGCCTAAATTGGAAAGTACAAATTTTAATTCAACTGACAAGGCCAAAAGTTTTTTCTTGGTACCGAGACTTTTAGCTGTTAAACCACAAGTACCCTTGTAAAAGTGGACACAAATAATGTAACCGAAAGAACAATCAGCCTGGAGCAGTTTTTGTCCAGCCTTCAAGTACAAAACCACAACAACCTGGAATTTTCTTGTGGCGACATAAAACTCTTTATACAATGCTCGTGCTCTACCTAGACGAACTACTTTCTCTTTTTTTCTAGAGTTTCTCTCTCTCTTTCTACTATGCAGTAAAAGAAAGACATGGCACCCACCGGGTATGCATTGAAAGTTGGGAAAGCCACACACATGCACACGGCATTGTGTGCAAACACACGTGTGCCTCCATTTTTTACGACTTGGTCTAAAAGTGCCTCTTAACAAAGTGAGCTTTCCTTTCCTGCTCTTCACCACCGACAAAGTTGTTAAGAAGCAATTTTCTTTATAAATAATACATCTCAGAGGCAAAATCCTACTTTACCGCTTCAAATAAAAAGGCTGAGCGTGGAATTGTTAGCGACCTATTTCCACTCTTCACATCTCTCCAAAGAAAAATTTCCTCTATGCATACATTACAAAAAAACGCCCATCTCGAAACGGATAAAAAAATGTGGCAACTCAGCGAAATGAAAGTCACGGGAAAAATAGTGCTGAACAGTAAAATGCACCTTCTCAAAATAATATCTCGGGAGTGAGTGGATTACTTAAAGCACAGCTACCACCACCACCGCCTCTTCGCACCTCCGTCTGACCCCATTCATGCTTCTCAGCTGGCGTTTTTTCCAGACATATTCATATAAGTTCGCAGTGTGTGCAGGAATTACATGTGGATGAGAAATAGGTAAACACAGGTTGAGCCGAGTTTGCTGTTGGGTAAGAGTTCGTTAGTCACAATACAGCAATTAAGTCGCTGCACAGTGAGGCAGTGGCGGCGACGACTACCACTTCTCGTCGCTCTCCTCTTTTTCCTTCTCTCTCGCGAATCAAAAGGGTGATGCATAAGTTAAGCTTGAATGCGCCTCCATAATACCTTGCTGCATCACATTCTAATATATCCAAGCTTTTTTATATTTCCTGGCAAAGTAGTATTATATTGCGCGAAGCTGTGTTTTCTTCCTTCAGACACAATCTTTTATTTAGGATTACACATGTGAAAAACATGTTTTTTTTCTGTCTGAAATAAAAGCCGAGTGTGGCCATAATACGTAATTGTATGCATATTCACCAGGCTTTTCTCTCTCACGTTCCTTCATTTTCTCTTTCATTCCACCTTTCCCTTTATATCCTCTACCTACTCGTTTTTTTTTCTTCGGGCTTGAACCATTTTACAATATTAATAAGCCCACCATTCCACACGATCCTTTCCAAAGGTGAAATTTGGAGCTGGAGCAGCATACACACAATATTATCATTTGATGTGAACTGAATCAGTATTTGTGCTTTTCATCCAAAAACAAGGAAAACAAGACAAACACATTATTTTCTGTTGGCGGCCCTGATCCATATAAAATATTAGGAAGCAGCACAAGAGTTGATTTTCACAGAATCAGCTAATTCACTAATTCCCAAAATCAAAGGGAAAATACTGGAAAAACAAGATTGAAGCTTCTGAGCAGGGCAACAATTTTTAGTCATAATTTTATTACCAATTTATCTCTCCAAAATAAAATAAAAACCTTTTTGTGCTCCCATCATTTCCCCCCGAAAATCAAAGAAAATGTCAACGGAGCAATAAAATATGCTAATGAAGCTAAGAGGATGTTTTCTCCCTTTTCCTCACAAATATTTGCTTTCATTTAAAGGGAGACTAGAAAATAATCAACTTGTTTACGCGGCGAACTAGAATTTATCATACAAAAGATATAAATTAATGTTTGAAATTACTTACCACCATCTGATATATCGCTTCCACTATGTTATACATTTCCTCTCTCGTTATATACCCGTCGTTATCAACATCATACAGTCGAAAGGCCCCTGGAATACAAAATAATAAATAATGCGCACTTTGTCAATAATTAAATTTCCCAACAAAATCGAGCTGATTCCTTAAAAGTGAAAATTGGCTTTTCCCAACTTTTTCCAGCTCTCCAGAAAAACAATTATTTTTCCATTTTCGTCGTCCTTCCAGAAAAAAAAGTCGAAAACAACTCATTTTATATTTATCATTTTTTTTCTGGAGAAAAAGAAATCGAAAAGTTGTGTTCACACATGTCACCAGAAAATAAAATGTGTTGCCGACACATGTCAAGAAGCATGACTTATTTTTTTCGATATAAAATGTGCGCACAACATAGCGTCGCCTTTTTTTCTTACTCAGAAAAAGCTAGCAATAAGTTGTTTAGTTCGAGACAGCAGCAGCAGCAGCTCCTCGAAGAAAAAAACTAAATGAGTACTAAAATATGCAAATCCACTTCTCACAAGATTGTTATTACCACTGACCCTTGAGAAAATAGAGCAAGTTTTTATTCGCTTGGAAAAATCCTTTCACAAAAAATATATATGCACACACATCAAATAATAAAAAAAGAGCAGAGAGGAGAGAGAAAACTTACAATGTAGTTTTTCATCCATATTCCCTCTTGACGTAATTGAAAGTGCTCGTATAAACTCTTCAAATTCTATAGAACCATCCTGGAAAAAAAAGAGAGAGAATATAAAAAAGGAGATTCAACAAGCTGAACAGACCCTTTCATGTAGTGCTATTGCGCATTTCAAATTTCCATAATATTTTGTTGTGGATGTAGCACTACTACGATTTCAACTTTCGGCTTATCATCATCGTCATCAGCATCAAAAAAACAAGTTCTCATTGAAGTAGACAAAGTGAGCAGAGCACCGTAATAATATGATTATGGTGCGTTATATATTATATTCCCCTCTGACAATATTCTTTTTTTGCTGTTGTTGATGAAATCGTAACTTTCACTCTCATTAAGATGTTTTCTCTGATATGCAAATGGTTGTGACACTTACATTATTTTCGTCAAACACCCGAAACACCAGCGACGCAAACTTCGTCGGGTCACCATGCGGGAAAAATTGTTTGTAGATTTTAATAAAACCCTGGAGAGAAAAGAGAGAGAAAAAAATGTGCGCTTTTTGCACTTCATTAACATTCATGGAAGCAAGGCAATCATTTGATAATAAAAAACAACAACTGCAGAGCAGTAAATAAAATATAATAAAGTTTTGAGCTACACTAAAAGGACAGAAATGGAAAGTTGAGGGTTATCAACACGATACTAAATATTAATTACGTATGGTGAAAAGCGATGGAAAACTAAAATGAAAATGTTGTAGCAATAATAACGTTGTTAGTTCAGCGGATACTTTTATCAGATACAGAATTGGAAAGTGGGATGGAACCCAGTCAAACAAAAAAATTGAGAAAGGGAAAAGTGCAAAAAATGTATGTGAGCCATGTCTGATAAGCTTTACAAAATAAAAGTGTATGCAAAAACATTTTATGTGCGCTTTATAGTCAGCAAATAACGGAGCATAGTTGAACATAAGACGAGTTTATTTTTT
>JAHZNF010003329.1:0-13647 GCA_027744215.1 Troglopedetes dispersus | reverse complement strand
ACTCTCTTCAAGATCATCCTCGTCGTCAAAAGCCATCTTCTCTTGATCACTGTTAGGGTCGTTCGTCCATCGTCCATTAATATTTCTTCTCCTACTATGATGATATCCTATCCTTGTTAGTGGTATGGTTGTTAGTCTTAAAAAAAAAGATATTATATTACTCATTTGGCCAGGAATAAAGTTGTTGTTGTGTTGGGTCTCAGACAAATTTTTATTTTGTGCAAGCTCATCTAACAAATCTTTATGACTGGTTATGTTATACACTACGGAGCATATCTACTTACGAAGTAAAAAACTCGAGTAGGACGGAACACGCTACATAAAACTTTTAAAACGTAATTTGAATGAGTGTGTCTTTCTTCTTACAAACGCAGCATAAAAAATGATCATTGCCCATAAAAACTAATTTCGAGATCACTTAGTATGTCTGCTTCCTCAGTACACTTTTTTTGCATTTTTTACACTTGTTTACGGTACCCACCACACAATAACTCACAACAAAAACTGTGCAAACATACACGAGCATAATATTGCATATTTTTCCAAGGAACGCTTTTGTTTTCCACTTTACGACGAAGACGTGCTTGTGGACTCAGAACAACAGTCTTTTCTGCTCATGAAAATCAAATGAAGAACAAAGGTCCACAAACCTCTGAGCACTCGTCACCACAATCCATTTGTTTTTTTTTTGTCCTGCTGCTCCTGCTCACTCGGCTCATCATCATTTCCACCGTTTAAACAAATGAAAGGAATAATGACAATTTCGAAGTAGTTTTGTGCGGGTTGCATGGGACTCTTGTGTGTTTTCTTGACTCCAACGTGCTTGCCATTTTTTTATGCCCAGCCATCACCAAAACGTTTCATCACTAGTGTTGATTTTTTTTTCCTTTACTGCAACGATTAGGGAACCCAGTCGGCACAGAGCACACAAGATATTGTGCACACACACACACACATCCATGCAATAATAATAACAATAAATATTCTTATTACTTCTCTGATCTTCAAGTCAATACTCGTTACAATTTTCTCTTTTTTTCTAACTTATGTATGTATCTCTGCTCTTTTTTATTTTCGAGGGAATGTGTCTACAGCAAAAGTGAAGATGTTTTTTTTAAATAAGAGCTTTACATTTTTTTTTTCGGCAGCCCTTATTTTCTAATACGTCAAGCTCCAACCACGTTTATTTTCTCAAATAGGGGTCGCCCACGCACTGGTTTTGGTGAAGCAATTTTTTTTTTCGCAGTGGAGAATGAACCAATTCCTTGATAAGCACTCCACTTCCGATTCCTTCTCGGCAGAAGTAAGTAGTGACTTTGAATCTCTTTTTTTTTCTCGTAGTTAGTAACGAAGCCTGTGAACGATCCCTCGATAATAATTGGTAATGATGATGATTATGAGGGTATATGAGAGTGGATATTAGAGTTGTGTGCTAAATGAGCACATTAAAGGCTTGAACAACACTTGTTGTTGTTTTTCCTCCGCATGCACACACATAGAAGAACGTAGTTATTACTAGGAAAAAGCGACACTTTATGCCTCATTCACTCCGCTCGAAGCTCTCCTCCTTTTAACCAAAAAGCTATCAGCTCACGCCTATTATCCAATTCGATATTACAAGCGAAAAAAAATAATGTATTGTACAAAAGCTGAAAAGAAAAAGACGAAAAGGAGAAAAAAAAATACGGTAAGGCATTTTTTTCTTCTTTCTGCTCACTTTTTTTTGCTAAAAGCGTGTGTGCATATATGTATGTATGTATGTACACATTATAGATGTACTATATTGTGTGCAATGTGATGTGATGATGTTGGTATATTTTCAACAGAGTTTGAGTGTTATTCTTGTGCAAGCAATGCGAGTCAATGATGATGGGAATGGGAATGGTTGGAGGGGAAACAACTTGGCAATAACGTGCTAGAATGGATGTAATGCATGCGTTCTTCTTCTTCATTCTTCAGGAGAAGCAGCGAGAGAGAGAGAGTGAATGGATTGTAGTAATAGAACAGCTAGAGTAAATAGTTGAAGTAGTTGTGAGACGACAGAGAACACGTACAGAACACCGGCCAAAAGAAGTAGCGAAAAAAAAAGAACTTGTGCATCTTTTTAAAAGGGAAGAAAGTAGCTCTTCTGTTTTGTTTTGCATGGATATTTTTCTAGTGTGCTGGTGCAAGCCTGCCTGTTTTTTTTTTGTGCAGAAAAAGGGATACTACATACTTGTGTGTGTGTGTGATACGAAGGAAAGTGTGGGAATGTTTCCTTCTCTGATGAATGAAAATGGGGAAGAAATTGAAGTGACAATTTGAATATTATCATCTTATCTCTTGTTTCGCTCCACATATTTTTTTTATATTCTTCGTGTGCTGTGTTGTGAGTGGGAACAAAAAAAAATTGTGACATGTTATAGTCCGCACACGTTTTTTTACCAGTTTCCCCCATGTATATCTTGCATGGATAACTGTGAAACTGTGTTTCTTGTGTGAATACAATAATAACGTGACAAATAAAACAAATGACGATAATTTATGAGCAGCTTCCAGAACAATTGTGATCGTGGCAAATGTGCTGGATAAAATAGGATCAAGCCAGAAAAAAAAGAGAGAAACAGTACAATATTTTTTTTTCTCCAAACAAAATCCATGAAACAATATTAAACGGGAGCCAATAAAGGGGAAAATATATATGTATAAGACTGAGAGAAACAAGTTCTACATGGTCTGTTCTCAATCTGATAATCACACTACTTGATGATAGGAAGAGTGAGAGAGAAAAAAAAGCGAGGAATATGCATGGAATATTGGAGCGCATGAACGTATGTCGTCCTTCTTTTCCTGTCTCATGTGCTGTTGAAAATGTGTTGATGATAATGATGATGCGATGTCGATAACATCATCATCCCAATAATAATAATCCTTCACGTCGCTCCATTATAATAATATTATGATTGTGGAGTAAACTTGGGGCTGAGTTGAGCATTGTTACGTGCTCCTGTGCAGACTTCTGTCAAACAGGGTTTAACATAACATGTACACATATATAAATATCATTTTCGTGCTATATTTGAAACGAGCTTCAAGCAAGATCCCCGTTTATTTGCAGATTATTATCGACGAGTCTTGTACACAGGTATGAGCACTTTCAGTGCACATTACTCAGAGTAGCCGTAAAACTTTTGGGAATAACAATGGTTTCATTTCTTTTGTTTTTTTTTCAAAAAAGTTTGAATTGAAGCGAAATGAAGTTGAGTGGAATGTCTGATTTTTTAAATTGCTAAATCGCTTCATGTGGAAAAATCTCGATATATTTGCTCCAAATAGAATTAGCATATTTAAATTTAACTGGAAATATTGAAGAGGTCCAATTTCAACGACACCTGCCATTAGAGACCTTACGGAATACACTTTTAAAGTAAGAAGTAAGCAGGTCATACAGGTGTTTTAAAATATAAAAAAACAGGTGCATCTAAAAGTGATCAGTTGGCAGTGTGTCCGTCTGATTTATAAAAAAAATGCAGGATTTTAAAACAAAAAAGCATGTGTCAAAATGAAATGCATACCTTAAATACATACGTTTTTTTCCATCTTGCTACAGCATAAATTGCATGAATGACTTCAAATAAACAGAAACCAAAAAAATTTCTTGCATACTACACAGAAGTAGAGTTTTTTTTTTCAAGTACGACATTCATTCGTGACTTTACGTGCACTCCTGCAATAATCTAAACACTTATCGTTGTCAGTAATGGAATTACAACATTTCACTCATTCCATAAAACCATGGCATAAGAGTAGACACACGCGCTCCCCTAGATTTTATTTTTGTAATGTGAGCCAGCAATTATTATTGTTGAACACAGTTGGTGCATTCATCGGAACACGGTGTGCCGTGACGACTATATGGAAATTACTTTGATGACGACGACCAGGAAGGCAGACGTAAAATCATTCAACAAGTTGTAAAAGTAGCAAACACGGAGAGGGAAATTGGTGCAGCTGTAAACCTCCAAAAAAACACATTTTCTTTCCATATACCGGCAACTTGTATACACCTTCTTCCACCATTTGTTGTTTTTTTTTCAAAAGGAAAACTTCCAAAAAAAACTGAACATGTTGCAACTTCACCACCACCGCTGAACTCATGATTTCTTTGAGAGCTCCGCAGCAGGAAAAACAGGAGAGAATTTTGTTTTGAGGAACAATCAAGTGATAAATGCTTCTCCTCGAGAGACACATTCTTCATGAAACAACAATTTTTTTTTCTTGTGGAGATAGTGTTGTGCCCGAGTTTTTTTTTAAGTGAAGTAAATAAATAAAAAGAGAAGTGAAAGCACAAGACCTTTTGGCTCGAGAGTGTGAACCATTCACCGCTTCCCATGAATTCCTTTTTATGAGCATTTCCTTGTCTCCTACTTTTCCTCTGTCTTCTTCTATTTGTGTGTGTGTATTTTCTCGCAAGTACTGTGTTTATTTGTGGCCAAAAGTTGCTCTTCATGCTCTCCTACTCGGCACAGTACAAACAAACGGTCCATGAATGAGGCAACTTGTTTTCTCTCCTTGTGTGTGTTTGTGTGTGCAAACCAAGGGACACTAGAAAAACGGAGATAGGAGGGAGTGAATAAAAAAAAACAAGGAAGAATTCGTGCGTGAGATCTACCGGACTGGAATGCATTATTTTTGAAAGAATCCAGGGGAAAAACGAGGATATAAAATTGCTCCTTTTGTTTTTTATACTCCTTATTTTACTTCTGTTCTCCGAAAGAGAAAACAGTTTTTTTTTCCTGCTGAGATGATCAATTTTGGGTGAGCCGTGGTGAATGAATGAATAATAATAAAAAACAAACAAACGGAGAATTACGGTGAAACATAATAATCCTGCGCTATTATATTCCCTCATCATCTCGTCATCATCATCTTTTTGAAAAAAAAAATGGAGTGATATATCTTTTGCCCTCTCATCTAAGCGGCTGTGCTTCTGCATAAACGAACAAATTTTATGCTTTTCTGACATATATATTATATATACTTAAAAAAAGTGGTTGTTTTTAACGAGTTTCTCACTTCTCTGAAGAAAAAAAATAGTAGAAGAGCGCTAACACAAGTGTTAACCTGGTTTTTATCGCTTATCTTTATTGATCTAAGTGCCACTAAAAGTTCGTCAAAAAAAAATTTTCCAATGTAGAATAAAAAGAAGGAAAAAATCTTTACTTCTTTTTTACGCCTTTTTTTTGCCACACGACTCATTTTTTAAAGAGAAGAATCATCATAATTCTTCTTCAGATATATATATGGAGCGAAAATTATGGGAGTAATTACACTCTTATAATAAGATAAACTGACGGTGCCTTTTTGGACAGATTTTTTTTATTTTATTTTATTATTTTGTGGTGGTGTATATTGTTCCCCTGAGTTCTGATACAGTAATCCTGAGTGGCTTGATAAGGAGAGAGAAAAAAGCGTCTTCTTCAGATATATATATGGAGCGAAAATTATGGGAGTAATTACACTCTAATAATAAGATAAACTGACGGTGCCTTTTTGGACAGATTTTTTTTTATTTTATTTTATTATTTTGTGGTGGTGTATATTGTTCCCCTGAGTTCTGATACAGTAATCCTGAGTGGCTTGATAAGGAGAGAAAAATAAAGCGGTGGCAACATCTGCTGCCGGCTTCTGCGGAAGCCTCACCACCTCCCTCTTCTGTGGTGTGAACAAATATTTAGGTGAGGAGTGAGTGAAATGAAGGTAAGTGAAACTTGAGTCTGCGTCATTAACTTTTTAAATTTAACCGTACTATCTATAAAATAGAAAAAAAAGAAACCACGCACGCACACACATACTTTCACGATTACCTCAGATCAAATTTTTTGGTATTCCCAGTGTGTGCACCAGAATAAATAGGAACAACGCCCGTGTTCATTCATCATCGCGCCAACTGCAGTACGAGAAACATAAATGAAAAAACTATAAATAAATAAACACTTTAAAAATATATTGGTGTTGTGCCGGTCCCCAAAGTATCATATAATGGTTAATGGAGCAGATCTAATATTTTTGTAATGTGTAATAATAATGATTTGAATGATGAAAAGGGCATGGCCTGACACATGTCCGCACTCGCACACCGCAGATAATTGAAATATATTGATTGACTTTTTACACTTGTGCCCACTACAGCTCGCTCATACAAAAAAAAAGATTTGGTGTTGTGCCGGTCCCCAAAGTATCATATAATGGTTAATGGAGCAGATCTAATATTTTTGTAATGTGTAATAATAATGATTTGAATGATGAAAAGGGCATGGCCTGACACATGTCCGCACTCGCACACCGCAGATAATTGAAATATATTGATTGACTTTTTACACTTGTGCCCACTACAGCTCGCTCATACAAAAAAAAAGATAATTATTTTTTTTGAGTCACTTAAAACTCTTCAATGAGAACGTTGAACATAAATAGTGCATGCACGGTATATATAGTATTTAGTATATATGCAAATTGCAAAATATATTCATACATACATCAAATTTTACCTCGATTAATATAACTTAGTTGTACGTACTTATCTACCTACTACCTTCTAGCACACTGCATCCTTTATTTTCCACTTCTCCTTTGTGCACATTTTTATCTGCCGCTCGAGAAGGAGTCTTGATCAAACCTTATAAAAACATATTAATCTTAATATTATGAAATCTGGCCCACTACTTCTTACTTACCTACCGAAAATTGTTTCGTTCAGTATGTACCATTAAAGATAACCACCAAAACAGTTCAAAACGAATATCCCCTATTAAAAAAAAATGAACAACTCCTAGCTCCACTCCACTCCGCTCCACACACATCACTATTTTCAATTTAGTGAACTTGTTATTATCCCCATTAGTGTTTACACGAGGACCCATATCAATGAAATATTGTTGCTGTTGATGATGCTTGATGAGCACGATGACGATGAACTTTTTTTTATACTCGGTGTCCATTGTTGAGCGAGGAGCAAGGAACAATTTTTTTGTATATTAAATATGATATACAAAAAAAACGTACACATGCAACTATGTATAATTTTTTTTGTGAGTGAAGTGATCTTACATTACTGAATGACTAAATTGTGGAGGTCACTCTGTTCAGAATGAAAAAAATGGCAACAAGGAGTAGTGCTCAGCCTACTAACTAACCAAAATGCCTTGCTTTTCAATCTCACTCGTCCACCATGGTTGTCATCGACTTCGCCCCATTTTTTTTTCTTCATTTAAAAAATAAAGGAATCATTGCACTCACTCACTCCTCGCCGGAGTACAAGATATCAATGAAGAATGACAACGATAATGTTAACAGAGATGGCTGCATGATAAATGAATGATTAACTGCGAACAAATTTTTTTTAGAAGGAGGATACACACATTAAAAAAAGAAATGATTCACAAAGTTAGCACGTCTGTCGAATTTTTTGTCTGTGCAATATTTCGTGAATAAAATTGAAATCATGGTTTTTCTCCAAAATATGGTAATCATGTACTCATTCACATGCTACAGCTCAATACATTATTAATAGCTTATCATGTATCCATAAATGTGCACACACGTTTTATTTATCCCCCACATTATTGAAAGCAGGCTCTTTATTATTATTTTTTAAAATTATTGATGCATATTTTTCATTCATTCCTACTTTTTAGTCATTGATTAGCAAAAATATTTTCAGAGGTCCTCATACTTTACATTATCATCAAACAAAAATGGTGACAATGAAAGGACTAAAAGTCACCTTCTGGTAATTTTTTTTTCTTTGATCAAATAATAACAGTAATAATGACCACAATAATGGTCAAAGTAATGATAATAACGGCCACAATAAAATACCTCGTTAGATTCTTATTATTATTGTGATTATTGCCATGGTTGTAGAAGTTCTTTTATATAATATTTGCATTAGATGCTGCTACCGTATAAAATTCTCGAACATTTTATGTATCAGCTTGCAAATTTCTTTTTTTTATATATAATTCCTTTTTTTTAAATGGCTCATGGGGACAAAGTATATGTATCTTGCTCCTTAATTCGTATAATAAACAAACATGGCGTATACATGAAAAAATTGGCAATAAAATTGTACGTCCCTGTCAAAATATATAAATGTGTAGTTTCCTCTCACATTATGATTACGTGTGCGCTGTAATAATAACAATCATGGTGATTATGTGTGGGCAATGTCAACCTTTGCGTAACACACACTTGTAATAATGCTTTTGAAAAAAAAAATATTATAGAGCATCTTGGTCACCAAAATTCCATTTACTTATGGTGCTCTGTTGTGATCACAAATTAGAATAAAAGTGCAACAGGTTTTGCTCATCGTGAAGATCACCATTTTACCCTACCAACTCAATTTATATATGTATATATATCTCATCAACAAAAGCGTATCTAGCTGCGATAGAAATGATAAGGTCCTGTCCACTTTTTTCTAAGTAAAATAAAATATTCTTATCATATCTGTATCAACAATTGTTTCGATGGCAGTAGTAGCTTTTGTAACAATAAATGAGTAATTGTCGGCCGGTGAATATTTTTTTTCTTCTCCTCTGTGCTGATCCATTGAAGCTAATCAGGATCACACTGGTCTGGTATGTGAATGGATGTGGATCAAGCGCTGAATATAATCAGTTGAGACTTCAGAAGCACAGATGATTATCAGTGTGATCTTGCGTTTTTTTAGTGTGCTCAGGCTCACTAATCATGTTTTTCTTTCTGTGACACGGACACGTTCATCATCATCGTCACTTTATTATGATGATGATTATATTGCCGTGGTTGCACCTGCCTGCCTCAGGACAAGGATCGGAAGAGAGCTGTCGCGCAAAAAAAAATATTTTCTGCTTGCTCTCATTTTCCACGCTTATAATTTCTTGCCCAAGAAGAAAAAAAACAATGCAATCATTCTCGCGAGAGTCTCTACTCTCCTTCTTTTTTTATTATTGTTATCTTTATTGTTCAACGTATTGTTTGCTCCTTGTCGTGGCGCTGAAGAAGTGAAGTATTATTTTTTTGGTGGTGCTTTATTACACGAGCGACAAACTACATCTTGCACACATGACATTATTATCACATATTAGTGGTGAGCTTGGATGTATAAAACATGCTCCTTTTCATAAAAAAAAAGAGATTACATGTGTGGTAAAAGTAGGGAGTGCTTGTTCATTCACATTACGTCGATTATTGTCATGTTCACGTTGAGTTAAAAGGTAACTTCTCGTCTTTTGTTCGGTTGCCTGGCTGCTCACGTGCAAAAAAAAAAGAAAGAAAATGGACACACACTAAGAAAATTTGGAAATCTAATTTCGACTATGGAATCCCAGACAAATTTTTTTAATACAAAACATAAACGAAACAATCACACCATCCTTATTTCTTTCCACCTTGCCTCCAAGTCAAAAAAAAAATTAAAATTATTTGTCGTCATTCAACCCATTAATATATATTATTCCGCAGAGCAGGCTTGAAACCCGTGAAATATTTTCCAAAAGCTGTTTTTCCCCATAGAAATTAGCGACTCACATATATTTTTCGAAAATATATTGTGGAAAATGATTTCTTTTTTTTGTCAAGTACATTTCCATATTCCATTTAGCTCGTGGACTTCCCAAACTCGTGTTCATGCAAGTCCACACTTATCCAATCTTTTTTTTTAAAGACAGTGGCTTGTATAACATGATCCCCACACATTACAAATTTACATACATGTCCCGTCTTTTGTTTCTCTTTAAGTATTCTTTGAAGAGAGCCAATGTCAAAAATTGAGTTGTATGTATGTAAGGCTGATGATTTATGGAAAGAATATATTGCTTTTTGCTTCAAAGGAAAAATGGCATAAAAAATTCCAATATTTATTGCCCAACAGCACACTTATGTATACTTTTTTTCTTATTTATGTCCCTTTTGTCCATTGAAAATCTGTGCACAGCCAATTTAAAGAAGCTCCAAAAGCCAAATGCTACATACATTACCATTCTCTTTTTTGCCAAGTCACGGCGTTATTCCTTCAAATTGATGCTTGACATGGAAGTACATCAGCGGAGCAGTGCAAGAAAACTAAAGGTGAACTTTTTTTTCAAATTGAATGGTTATCCTAGAAGTAGTGACGGTAATGGTAGCGTGGAATGGTGGCGGTATCATACATTCGAGAGGAAGGATGGTGTTACCTGTGTCGTTCGAGTGAAGGGATGACGACGGTAATTGCAAAATGGGAAAAAGGGCGTGCATTTTTTTTATTCTTCGTTTGGGTACCACATTCTGTTTCTTCTTTTCAGAGGTGGCCTGGCCTCCTCTGCAGATTTCTTTTTAGAAGAAAAAATATATATCTTATCCTTTTTTATTGCTTTTGGTGGTGCCTCTGATTTTTTTTTCAATTCTGAAGTCAGTCAATGACAATTTCTGAGAAATAGGTTTTCCCCTTTGACATTTTACTTAGTATGCATGTTCCTTAATGAAAAAATAGACATGGTCATTTAGTTCATTTATTTTGTACATGTGTGTTTTTTTTTTGTAAAATAAAATTCGTTGTGTCGGTCACAAACAATCTTCTTGGATTACCCTTCTCATGTTTTTGTGTAGCATGAGCTTTGATAATGTTGAGAAAAGTTTTTTTATGGGAAATCTTGTTTAAATAAAAGACGGAAAGGCAGAGTTCATCATCTCGCGTGTAAGTTAGTTGATGTTTCATTTTTTTATAACTTCGGAGTAAGTATACAAAAAAAAAATTTAACGACCAACGAGTGCTCCACGGTTTCAACAGTTTCTTATTACCGCACACGTTGGCAACGTGCTTCTTGCACGACCAACCGTGGTCGCACATGTACACACACATATATATGACCATGTGGAAATCTTTTTTAATCTTCACTATAATACCTACACAAAATGTACAAATTGACTTTTGTTCTTGGCTACACAAGAAATAAAAAAATAACAAATACGGAGAAGGGGAGTGCAGAAAAAAACAAATAATCAATTCTCAGTGAAGAATGGAGACAGGAGCCAGCTAACGAATAAATAATCAGAGTCGTTCGTCATTTACCTCATTATTGACTTTTAAACTTGGCCAATTAAAACAAAACTCTTTTACAAACACAGAGATCATGAAAAATTATACAGCTCGTGCGAGCACTCCACTTGCATAATAAATGGAGCATTTCCATCCCAAAACAATCACCAATCACATGTCACACGCGACTCCTCTTTTTTAATCACCTCCCTTCCCAATTGCAAAATAATATAATTGATTGTGTTCTCCTTTTTGTTTCTGCTTCACCAGACTAATTTTTTTTTCGTCTTCCTTTCACCCCAACTTTGTCTGCATTTTGTGTGCTGCTTCGAGAACGAAGACAAAAAAATTGGGAAGCATATGTAGCAATCCACTTTACAGGGTTGGTTTGAATAAACAAAAAAATGGGAATTGGTATCTAATGCAAGATTATCATAAGGATTTCGTGTAACGCACACCACACACGTCACTTTGATAAAAAAAACAGCCGACCACATCACGTCATTCTTATAAAAGCTTTATTTGTACTGTGATGCGGTGCCTAATTTTTTTTTATGCAAGCCACCAGGTAAAATAGTATATATATTTTTTCCTGAAAAGTGAATTAACTCTGAAAAGAAAGGGAAGAGGAGAAGTCTCTAGGAAAAAAATGGTACAATTATTGCGTAACAAGACGAATTCTCTCTGCTCAGTGGAAGAATATTTAATGGAATGGATGAGTTGCCAACATTTTTCCATAATAATATTCCATCATCCCAGTAGTTGTAGGATAGTGCATAGTTCTCTCTTTTTATTTTCGAAATACTAATAATGACAATGCTGATCATGTTGCTCACTTTACGTTTTTTTTTCTCTCTTGCTCTTTTGCTCTGTTGTGCATTTACATTGCATTGCATTAAAGAAGAGGGAAAATAATCATAATATTACATTACTTTTAGTTAGTTAATTTCGTCTGTGGTTCAGTTGAGAGCTCAACTCGCTCAACACTCATCATCATCATCATCTATTTCATCGTCGTTAAAACAAACTACACACACACACGTATATGTATATTGTATTTTTTTTTCTGGTGTCCTTGACTGCTTGTTAACTTTAACATTGGTTCGTGTGGTTCGCTCATTCAATTTTTTTTTTCGCGTTCCTTCATTTTTGCACGTTACAAATTACACGAAACGAGTGAATGATGATGATGATGGACGGAACTCTGAGTTATTTTTTTTTCAATGGGTATCTCCATCTCCTGTGCACCACCAAAATATAAAGGAGATCATCTCGTTGTTGCCTGTTGGGTAAGGATACACAACACACTAGAGAGAAAAAAAATATTGTTCTGCTCACTTTTATCAATAATTGTAATTGTACGCGGTCAAAAGAAAAAATGAGAGACCAGAAGAGGAGAGAAGAAAAAAAAAATGCTGAGAGGTAGGTAGCCAGAAGAGCATGTAATATCTGTGGGGATATTTGGTCACTTGGTTTATTTTTTGTTTTCATGAGTGGTTGCTCTTCTACCCTCAACATTTATGTCTATTAGACATCGTATTATTATCATAAATATCATTATCATTATTTGTAAATGTAATTGTAATTGTACGCGGTCAAAAGAAAAAATGAGAGACCAGAAGAGGAGAGAAGAAAAAAAATGCTGAGAGGTAGGTAGCCAGAAGACCATGTAATATGTATCTGTGGGGATATTTGGTCACTTGGTTTATATTTTGTTTTCATGAGTGGTTGCTCTTCTACCCTCAACATTTATGTCTATTAGACATCGTATTATTATCATAAATATCATTATCATTATTTGTAAATGTAACAAGAGCAAAAAGGAATAATTTATGGATGGCTGGATGGACATATTAGTAAGAATTGGAAGGAGGTAATATGTAAGATCGGTAGCTGAAAGGTGAAATGTGGTTTCCTTGCCTTTTTTTCTCTCTCTAATGATGACCAATTGGAATGGAAGAAAGAGTAGGTAGAATAGATATGATGACGTGTCTCGCTCTTGTGTGTTTTTCTAATTGTCGTAACGAAAACGGGGAAGAGTGCAAATTGTGCAAATCATTCAAGTGGATATGGATACGAGGACTAAAACGACTGGCACCAAAAAAAAGAAACGATGGATCACGTGATTTCGAATGCTCGTTTGAATTGGAAGGAGTACGTCAAATAACAATGTTTCAAAAAAAAAGAAGAAAGGTGCGCATGGACCTGAGTTGGAGAAGAAAATTGAAGCTTGATTGGCTCTTGTTTGTACATTCTTTGAGCAAATAATGTTCTTTTTTTAAAAAAAAACGTCAGCAGCTTTTTTGTAGCAGTATAGCTTCTGTAAAAGAAAAGTTGGAAAAATTCTTGGGAGGGTGGTCCAAGAGACTGAACATGATTTTTTATAAAAATTCAAAATGAAATTATGAATTGCTTGGCTATTAAAATTAAACCTTCCTGGCGGGAAACTTCCTGTACGAATTTATCTAATTATGATTAAGTGTGACTAGCATTATCTCACGTACACGTTTTAGGATTTAAGACTTGGTTCTCTTTATTTGGCATCTAACATGACGCAAGTTACTCGATATGACTGCAGTAAATAAGGTTTTTTTTATGAATGTGTG
>JAHZNF010003328.1:0-10130 GCA_027744215.1 Troglopedetes dispersus | reverse complement strand
CAACCGGGTTTTCCCTACACAAATAATGGTTGTTCTGACTTGCTTTTTCCATAAAGCTACACTTGGAAAAATGAATTTTGAGCCAATTCCTCTCTTCCTTCCGGATGACGAGATTATAAGCATGCATCATAGTTTATTGCTTTTTTGGGTGAAAAGAGTGCATGGATGTACAATATAATTTGATATTGCATTCTGTTTTTTTGCCCAGTGTACCTAGCGTTATCTTATGCTACGGCAGGGAAATAAAACAAATTGCCTTTGTCTTCATTTATTCATTTGATTTGTACAGAATAAAGAAATACATACACGAGGCTCGAACTAATTTTGTATGATTCAAGCTGTAACAAATTATCTTATTTGATTGCAACTACGGAAAGACGAAAATGAAAAACAAGGGACTTGGTGACTTTTTTATTTTGGTGGAATTGGATTACAAGCATTAAGTACACTTTTTTGGTTGCATGTGTACTTACAATATTTAGAATTATTCGTACTGCAAAACTTTTATTGCTCGTTTGTCATTTTCATTTCTAAATATTCAGGGCTGTCCTGTCCTACTTTTATCTCCTTTTTAGCCAGTACTTTCAGTGGTAGCGCGTTTTTCCGTGTAATATTATTGACTGTTATAAATTTGTATTGTCTCCATGTACTATAAGATTTTGCATATTTGTGTAGGTATTTGCATTTGATTTAACACAACATAGCCGGGGTTATTTCAGAAAACTGCACTAAAGAAATAAAAACTCATAGAATGGAAGGAAAGATTTTTGGATGCTGACGAAATACATATTCACACACAGCCACCATACGGATTTCGACTTTATAAGCTTCCAAGCTCAAAATATGTTATTCCTGGTGAATCCCATTTGAAATATATTTTTCCTTACAGATCCAATTTATATTTCAGATTCAGTAATGTCTGACAATATATTGAAAAATGAAGGTGATTGTGAGACGAGGAAGTTGCAAGCTCCACATAATCCAAATTTTAAGCTTAAAGTTCCCAAGGCACAAAGGACTGTGCAGGTCAATTAATTTAGTAAAATGTTTCGTCTTAAGAAGACTAGACTCGCAAGGAAGTGAGGTATTTCTTTAGTGCAACAAAGACCAGTTTGCGTACAGTACTCTTTTTTTGGTTTGCGCAAAGAACTTTTAAGAATCTGCAAGATTGCAGAGAATGTTATGCATTCTGGTTAAAAGTTTATATGCCTACATTTTACATCACCTTGTTAAAAGCCGAGATATCTTGCTAATTAGTTTATGTTCGTGATGGGAAAAGTTTTAATAAGAAGTTAGACAGTAACTAGTGAATTACTTGGTTCTGCTGCTCATTACAAAAAATTACTGACACATTTCCCAGAATCTCACTTTACACATTTCCATCCTGCTGGAAGGAATCATTCTTTACCTGGGAAAATGGTTCGCCTACCTGACAAGAAATAAAAAATATACTGAAGCAACAGCTTCATCTTGCATTGCAGGCTTTTTCTTACTGCGGTGGTAGCAGGCGTTTCTTACTTTTGGCTTCGCTCACCGTTAAAAATAATGTTTCGGCAACTTTTTATCAAGAGACAAATTAGTCTTAACTGAAAACATTTTCTCTGAGGCAGAGCTCGAGTTGGAAGGCATGTCTTCATTTGACTTCACTTTACACATTTCCATCCTGCTGGAAGGAATCATTCTTTACCTGGGAAAATGGTTCGCCTACCTGACAAGAAATGAAAAAATATACTGAAGCAACAGCTTCATCTTGCATTGCAGGTTTTTTCTTACTGCGGTGGTAGCAGGCGTTTCTTACTTTTGGCTTCGCTCACCGTTAAAAATAATGTTTCGGCAACTTTTTATCAAGAGACAAATCAGTCTTAACTGAAAACATTTTCTCTGAGGCAGAGCTCGAGTTGGAAGGCATGTCTTCATTTGACTCTATTTTGTACTTTTTCGATCGTGAAATAATTTCATGGTCTGTTGTGAATGCTGAGTAGTGTGCTTCATTTATCGGATCAAAGAAGGTAGAATAACGTTGTTCCCGATAAAGTTACACTTTATCTGCAGTTGTCAAACTGTTGGACTCTGAACAAAATTTTGTCTTCTCGACCTCACGAAAGCTGAAGTAATTGAGTGAAAGTCAAGAGCGAAGAATAATGCCTAGTCAGCTTCCCCTCATCTTAGTTTGTGCAACAAGGAGAAACTGGATTTGTGGGCGACCGCAAAATCTGCAGTGTGTGCCAATTGACTTCACTCTTTCCACGATTTCCTTTTAAAACTTTGTTCTTGCTGTTTTTTCTTTAAAATTTTTGTTAACTTGACAGAAACTTGATTCCAGAATTGATTTGTGTTCATTTGTCGATTGTTCTTTGTAACAAAACATAAGATCCAATCCCAGTACACAAAGTTAACCTAATTATTTCTAAAGTTGAAAAGAAAAAAAAACCTGTCTCTAAAAAATAATTCACCTTTCTCTGTACCTCTTTATCAACGTAAATAAAAAATTTCATAAGCAAAACAAAATAAAAACAATACAGATTTACGCTACGAAATCATACCCTGTAAAATGTGACCTCGTACATTACGCATACCTGCTATCAGGGCACGGCTGCGCAGTTCTTCAAGGTTCATTTACTTAAAATTTTACATGATCAAGAAAGTTTCCATTTGAACCTAGTAGTACATAGATGGAAATCAGGGAAGGAGCTATTATTACGAAGACTACAGACAAAACTGCAATATTCCTTTTCCCAGCGCTAATAAACCACTTCGTCGCTCAGATAATGTAATGTAGGAAATTCAGTTTTTTTTGCGCTGCGTTTTACTTGCGAGAAATAAAATCTTTGATAACTAATAAGCAGGAAGAAGCGGGGAACGTTATTCTAACATTGTGTGCGGCTATAGTGGGAGACAGTGTAGCATATTATACCCTTATAGCGGAAAGGAAGCAACCAATTGAGNATAGTGGGAGACAGTGTAGCATATTATACCCTTATAGCGGAAAGGAAGCAACCAATTGAGTACTTTTTCCTCTCTTCATCCTCATTTCAATGCAATGTGAGTTTCGGAAATTATATGTGAAATGGAAAGTAGAGCAAGTCGGAATGAAATGACTTATTGCTTTACATCTCCTCACCATCTCCTCTTCTTTCCCCTTTTCCCGGCAGAATGCTATACACGCATCGCATCACACAAGTCAGGAGTACGGAGCCAGCACGTACATATTTACGGAGAGATGTTGGCGAAAAAAGGGGAAAGTGTAATACGATGATGACATCCCAAAGAGAAGGACAATGCATGCAGTTTGCTCTGACGTGCTTCAACTCGTTGCATGCTCCTTCCTTATCTATACTTTTCTATGATATTTTTTTCGTATCGCTACATTACAGCGGAGAAAAGTTACACGAGAATTTTTGTCAGGGCTTTTTCTTCTGTTGGTCACACACCGTCAAATAAATGAAGAGATCATATGTTACTCTGCCTCCTTTCACCAAGATTCAGTTATTCCATTCATGTATTGTATCGTCATCATGACCTGCATACTCTTCACCAAACTTCGTCGCACATTTTTTAATGAAGAGATCATATGTTACTCTGCCTCCTTTCACCAAGATTCAGTTATTCCATTCATGTATTGTATCGTCATCATGACCTGCATACTCTTCACCAAACTTCGTCGCACATTTTATATATATATTTTTTTGTTGGCCTTGGTACTAAGTGAGAACTGAGAACTCTTCTTTAAAAAAACAAGACACACACAGGAGAAAAAAAAGATGAGTGTTGCGATGATAGAATTTCCGGTTTTTTGTTTCAGCGCTGACACAACCAATAATTACATTTTTTCTTACGACTACTCCGAGCTCCATTATGATTCTGTGCCACTTTTCCTTCCTTTCTATATGCAGCCATCAGTCTAACGAACGCAGAATCAAATAAACCTTGCACCATTAACTAGAAAATATCATTTTCCCGAGATTTCATTTGTCGAAAAAAATTCATATACGTGTAGAATCCTAATTTACTTTTTTAAGTAGTCCCTGTCTTTTATGTTTAATCAAACCATTATTACTCAAGTACAAACTGCTGCGTACACTACATACGATGCGTAGAGGGAAGGACAATTGTTTCTGCGGACTTACACCAGCGCACATGTTTATGATTCCACAGGAAATCAAGAAATGTTTCCTTCGCCAAAGCTCCTTTATATTTTTGTCTTGAGTGTGGCTGCGTATCTCTATATCTTCACATCTTATGTAAGTAATTTCGGAGGAGGAAAGCTGTGCTGGAAGAAATTAGAACGCAGCGGAGACTCTTACTTATTAGCGGAGAAGAGTAGAATGAATGAAGAAAAAATATGTAATAGTTTGGAGCGGAGGACATTTGCAATATTACATCTCACGTACTCCTTTTTCCTTGTCCTTTTTTATGAGTGTGAAGCAATGCTGCAATAATATCATTATTGGTTCAATGAGCATTAAAAGCCTTTATTGCTTTTCTTCATTTTAGCAGCTGCAGCGCTGGGAACAACAACTTACTAGCGACATGAAACAAAGGAGGAGAGAGTATAAAAAAGAAAGATATTTGAAGAAGGAAACCTTTTACATGCATGCTCGTCTGCTGAACTCCTTTTTTAGATTGAACAAGAAAAGACAGCAAAGTCACGACGCACAAGGTTCCACGAACAAGAGCCCTTCTTATCAACAGTATCATGATGACGATCACGATGATAATAATCATCTCATCATCCTCATAGTACTATTACTCTCGGTGAGGTAATGGTCATACTGTGAACTCTGAAGGATACTTAACTTCTATGCTACAAGATAGACACATTTTTAGAAAGTTTTCTTGATACATGGGTGGTTATGCGGCAGTGGTTGGATTTTGCTGACTCTGCAAAAATTCTTCTACTTCCTTCAAAGCAACAAAGCAAAGTTACTGGTATTCCTGTGCGCATTCCATAAAACTTTGTCATCGTCAACAGGATTTTCATTCTTATTGTAATGTGTACTCTTTTTTTCAAGATTGCTTTCTCATATCAGTCTCTTCTCTGTTGCTTCATTTTTTCTAAGAAGAGAGTAAAAAAATTATCCCACAACAGTACTCCATCACCACCACAGCGTTCCATTACCCCGTCCTTTGATTGTCTTCATCATGATTACCATCATCTTTTATTTTATTCCCAGTTCCTACGTGTGATCTTCTATTCAGCAGTTATCCTACAATGCTTTGCTTTTACTGTTATTGCATCTTTAGTGCATTGCCTCGTTCCCAATTTTCAAGCTTCAAAATGATAACAAAAACCTGGTATTATGGTGCCATGGCAGCAGTCTCACCACCACCCCGATAATAAGTAATCATTGTGGTTGCTTAAACTTTTAGGGCTTCACTTCACAATTATTTTGTCGAAGGAGTGAGGAGACAATGGGTGAGAAAAAGATCACTGGCTTCAGCTCGGTACCTCCGTGTGCGTTCATATTGTTGTCAGTGTGGTAAGTACACCGTGAGGGTGGAACTGGATGGGAGTTCCAGCTCCAATACTAATATAGTTTACATTTGCACTTTTTTGTTGGCTCAGTGGCCCAGTCTAATAGCCTAAAGTTCCCTAGAGAATCCATTATTATAACGATGGCACGGTCTAGTTTATTAGTAGTGAATACCACACAGAGACAACGCCAGTTCTCTTGTTTTGTCGTTTTTTCCTTCAACTGAGATAATACCGGCAAAGTTTGCAAACGAGGATGCATAATATTATTGTGCTCAATATGGACAAAAAAAAGTTGAACCAAGTCCAATAATAAATTTTATAGGGGAAATATATATACCAGTGATATGGTGGTAGCTGTAAAAAAATTGTCGACAAAAGGAAAATAATATTCTGTGTAGATAAGCAAAATAGATACAGCGGCAGTTCCATTTTAAAAAGGAATAAAAAGGGGAATCCCGCAACTTGTATGTCTGGCATTTCCATATAATCAATTCTGCTTTCAGCAGTCATTAGCTTTTGTTCACTGCGATAGCGCTCCGCTGAAAGGACAAAACGGAGACAAATATGCAAAAAAATCCTTTATTCCGTGCCTTTTTGTTCAGTCGAACTGAAGCTGTGCAGCAAAGCACACTGAGACAAAAATATGTAGACAGAATGCAAACGAAAAAACACATTCTCGTTCAATTTTTTGTGACTATAACGCTTTGGAAAAGACTTGGTTAAGGAAAAAATCCATTTTGAAGCGGGGAAACTAAAGGTTTCTTTAAGGATCACTTTACATTGATGAACCAGTTCGAATACGAACTCACTTTTATTTCATTTCTTTCTGAAAGGAAAGCCAAAGAGAAAAAAAATATTAGCTACATGTGTCTTCTGCTACACCCGCTACATAACCTCATATAAGATGCATGTGACTATTAGGCACATGCAACGCCAAATGCGGCTATCTAGTGGGAAGTGAGTGACAGAAGTACAACTCGTTTCTTGTAATAATAATAATAATAATATTAGAGCCATTTGTAAAAATATTTTTGCTCCATTTCGTTCGTGACTGAGTGAGTCTCGCCCTCCGTTACCTTACATATTACGACCCGGGTGTGTATGCAACTCCTCTGTGAATTCTATCGAAAATGATCATGAATTTTCGATGAGACCTAGGCAAACGAAAAAGGGGAAAAAAATATTCTCAAGGAAGGAAAGAGAAAAGGAACTTACTCAACCTGTTGTTGGTGAACTGGGACACATGAGGGTTATATTCGATGGAAGAAAGTGAGTCGAGTGAGCATGTAGGATGTATATAGGTTATGAATGTATGCTCCCTGTCTACATATGTATAATTCGTGTAACTCCTAGTCCACAGTCCACACTAATATCACTCAATTTAAGCGAGTAAATGTTGTAATGTAGCGAACAGGAATTTGCGTCTTTCCTTTTCTTCTCCTCTCTATTTCCCCGTTAGGAAAACGAATTTTCTAAAATCCTGTTCGCTTCTGAGAATATTAAAATTCCAGTCGGAGAGACCTACACTGCATAATACTCTTTTTTTTTGTTTCAAGTATGAAGAATGGAATTAACTTTTGTAAATTTTGCGTGATTATGTTGTCATTTATTTTCATTAGGAAATATTCTCTGAAGGCATATATTAGAACAGAATTTTAAAGAGCCCATATTTAATCAGGGACACATTTCTTTATTCGGGACTTGACACATATTTGACTTTCAGAACTAAAAAACATGGGTAGCATTATATCAACGCTTCAAATTTCAGATTTCATTCTTCAATAAGCACACCAGTTGCATTTTTTTACTCGGAATGCTGTAAAATAAACTGCCCTCCGCAGTGCAGCCATTACAGTAATTACACACGTACACCATTCAAGAAGCAATCAAGATGAAAATTTGAAAACATGGAAGTGTACTTAAAACAATTTTTTAAGTTAGATAATTTAACCATCATAATAATAAAAATAAATGTGCACTTGTTTTAAAGGAGATTAGCGTGGCGTGCTGAATGACACATCAGGAAAAAATGAACACATTGTAAATGCATGTGTGCACATAATAATACAATAATAAGAGTATTTTGCGGCGGTGGCACATTCCCGAGTCATTTTGTGGTGCTACCACAGCCTACATTCCAGTAGCACAATGGGAATGTAAACAGCAATGAAAACAACATAATAAATCTGCATTTATGTATATTAGTAAGGCATGATGGGAACTTAAAATATTAATGCATTTAAATTCTCCCTACTGCTGGTTGCGTTTTTCTGTTGCTGTTATCAGGAAAGCAGTTGTGTGTGGTTCCGCATTCCCGATTGTAAAGTAGAAAACATGTTTTGTAGACTTTCACTTCGCTCCCTTAACATTTCCAAAAGAGCAATGGCACTAGTGTAATGATGACGAGATAAAATAACCCTGCTTCCAAGGGAAAGCTTGAATATAACATGAAGAAAGTAGAAAGTAAGTAATTTGCACGTACAAAAACTTGGATATAACTATTTGCTTCTGTCTGTTACCTTTTTCCCCCACCACGAACACCTAAAAAGCCAGTAGTAGTAAACAAGGAACGTAACGTGCGATCATGTATGCAGAGTCATGCACCGTAATTGTGGTCACTTTCTCTTTTTTTACTCCTCTGTTTTTGTTTTGCTATGCAAATGATTAGTGAGTTGCGTGTCTAACTCAGAGGAAAACATGAGAACAAGATCATGCTTGAGATATTCGCACGAGAAGGGTAAAAAAACGAGAGGTATCGTGTGTGAACGTACTTATTCTACTTCGGGAAATATTTAAAACACGACTTCAAAAAGGACAGAGTGTTTCACTGCACTCTGTATACGTAAGAATGTGTATAGAACATACACATATTATTCACGTTATATGTATTGTATTATGTCACATGTTCTCATTATTATTACTACGTGTTTACTTTATATTTTTTTCTCAGTTAGGAATGTATAAATGACTAAATGCATATAAAGATTGTGGACAAACACATGAAGCAAACAAAATTATTAAATATTCCAGAGCTGTTGTTATTGTTCCTTTACTACTGCGAAGTAACTCGGTATTGTTTATAGAAGAGAAGCTTTCTGTGTCCCGATTATTTTTTTGTGGCTTTACTTTCCGTCCAATTTTGTATATGATAATGACTAAGGTAATGTTGTGTGTGAGTTGGTTGGAGCAAACAAAAAAATGTTGGCATAATATTTCGGGTTTAAGCAGGCAAATGGGAAAAAACGGAGCAGTAAAAGAGCGTATAGTAAATAGTGGAAAGAAAAACAGTCCTTTTATTCCAAGTGAAAAACGCCACAACTTCTGCTACTGCGGCAGTAATTGCACTAGTATTGTGTATACAGTTGCTCAACGCTCAATACCTCAAAAGTAAACATTTCCCCTTTCTTCTCCCAAACGACTTGTATTTAGAAAGAAAACATAAAAAACCCGCTGCTGACTTGATGTAAGGAAACGGTGCATGCATACCAGTCACCACGAATGACACGTCAGTCAAAGTCCAGAAGAAAAAATTCCGTCTTCGTTTGCATGTGGAAGCCATCAGGCGCATTTTGGGAAGTGAAAAACTGAGCAATACGAACGCAACATGGAGAACAGCAGTAGCGAACAAAAGTTAACTCCCTAGTGCACGGAATGATGAAAGGAAGAAGAATGATAAGAAATACAATAATCACTTTTTCCTTCAATTTGTCTTTCTCCAAGTGCATGGATCATGTGAGGAGTAATTTGAATAGATGCATCTAATATACTAGAAGTGCAAAGCTTTTTTTTGAAAGAGTCAAGAAAGTTTGCCGCGTCTCATCTCACCTGCTCTCATTTGTTGAATGGTGCACCGACACCTAGCACCAATCAAAACGAGGAGAAAGTTTCAATATTTGTGTTATCTTTTTGGTTTCAGAAGTTCTCTTATTGTTCTCTTATATCGCACCTCAGACGTTTGCACATTCAAATATGAAAAGTCATGATTATCTAAGAGAATAATATCAAATATAATTTACATGCAAAATCGTCGATATCTTCAAATTCTTAATTTGGCATCAAAAGAGAAACCTATTTTCAACTAGTAAATGAGTTCAGCATACAAGAGAGTAAAAGAAGTCGTCTAATTTATAATTATATTTTATTCATCCTTTTCGCGATTTCAGCAGTGATACTGTTATAGCTTTAAATAAGAAAGAAAGATGCAATCAACATAAACCGCTAATGACTTTTAAGGTGAGTTGGAAATTTTAAAACACGCACATAATTACTCAATTTTCACCTGCCAGTTGTATACGTTCGGAATGTGTCTTATAGCCTCCAACTTCGTCAGAAATTAAGCATGAAAGAGAAGAAGGAACAAATAAAAATTATGCTAGTGCGACCCTCCTGCGGCACGTTGCCTGCAAACTATAATGCAGGTCATGTTTTGTAAACAACAGGGTGAAAGCAACATATAGTATGTATGTTACACGTTGCCTTACAAATCATTGCGGTGTCCATATTCATACTTTTTAGGAGAGCAGACACGATATACATATAATGTTTAAGTGCCTGCACAAGCCCTCACTTGGCTTAAAAATCACCTCTAACTATTTAGCCAAGCTTACTTTTTTTATATTGTTGTTGCAAAACTAACGAACGGAGAGGAGAAAAT